>PVJX010000612.1:114252-231688 GCA_004027295.1 Dolichotis patagonum | reverse complement strand
GACTTAATTACATTTTCAATTTCAGTAATAGAAATTGGGTTATTCAGCAGTTTTACATCTTCCTGATCCAGCTTTGGTAGTTCATATGTATCTAGGAATTTGTCTATTTCTTCAGTGTTATCAAACCTATGAGAGTAGAGGTTTTCAAAGTAGGTGTTGATGATCTTCTGTATTTCCACTGAGTCTGTAGTAATTTCACTTTTTTCATTTCTTATTGCATGAGTTTGAGTTTTTTCTTTCCTTTTTTTAATAAGGTTGGCCAGGGACTTATCAATTTTATTTATTCTTTCAAAGAACCATCTCTTTGATTCATTGATCCTTTGTACTGCTTTCTTAGTCTCTATTTCATTAATTTCTGCTCTAATCTTTATAATTTCCTCCCTTCTTTTGGCTTTGGGCTTGGCTTGCTCTTCTTTTTCTAGATGTTTGAGTTGTAGCATCAGGTTGTTTATTTGTGTTTGTTCTGTCTTCCTGATGTGGGAACTCAATGCAATAAATTTTCCTCTGAGGACTGGAAAGCCTTTACCTTAAAAACAGGCACAAGACAAGGATGTTCCTTATCACCACTACTATTCAACATAGTACTGGAAATACTAACCAGAGCAATTAGACAAGAGAGAGAGAAATAAAAGGAATAAAAATAGGAAAAGAAGAAGTTAAATTATCATTATTTGCAGATGACATGATACTTTACATAGAAGACCCCCAAAACTCCATTGCAAGACTCCTAGATGTAATAAATAAATTCAGCAATGTAGCTGGATACAAAGTCAATACTCAAAAATTGATAGCATTTCTATACACTAACAGCAAAAGTACTGAGAGAGAAATAAGAGAGGCCACACCCTTTACACTAGCATCCAAAAAATGAAATACTTAGGAATTAATCTCACGAAAGAAGTAAAAGAGCTATACAGCGAAAATTATAATACCCTGAAAAAGGAAATCGAAGAAGACCTCAGAAAATGGAAAGACATCCCCTGTTCATGGATAGGAAGAACAAACATTGTGAAAATGGCCATTCTCCCAAAATTACTATACAGATTCAACACAACCCCAATCAAAATACCACTAACATACCTCATAGATCTAGAGAAATCACTCCTAAAATTCGTCTGGAACCAGAAGAGACCTAGAATAGCAAAGGCAATTCTAAGCAGCAAAGGCAAGGCAGGAGGCATCACAATCCCTGACTTGAAATTATACTACAAAGCTACAGCAATAAAATCAACATGGTACTGGAATAAAAACAGACCTGAATATCAGTGGAATAGATTGGAAGATACAGCCACAACCACAAACTCACTCAACCACCTTATCTTTGATAAAGGGGCCAAACATGTTCGCTGGAAGAATGAAAGTCTCTTTAACAAATGGTGCTGAAAAAATTGGCTATCCATATGCAGAAGACTAAAACTAGACCCATGCCTATCACCATGTACTAAACTAAAATTTAAATGGATCAAAGATCTAAATAGTAAAACAGAAACACTAAATCTGTTGGAAGACAAAGTAGGTAAAAATCTCAAAGATATAGGGGTAGGAAGAGAATTCATGAACAACAACCAAACTACACAGGAAATACTTCCCAGAATCAATAACTGGGACCACATCTTATTAAAGAGTTTCTGCATGTCAAAAGAGATTTCCAGCAGAGTGAAAAGAAAACCCACAAATTGGGAAAAAATCTTAATGGATAGTCCCTCAGACAAAGGCTTCTGTCTAGAACTTATAAAGAATTAAAAAAAAAATCAGACCCTTGAAATTCAAAGACCCAATCCAACAATGGGCATCTGTAATGAATTCACAGTTCTCAAATGAAGAAATACAAATGGCAAATAAATACATGAAAAAATGTTCATCATCATTAGTCATTAGAGAAATGAAAATTAAAACCACAGTGAGATTCCATTTCACTCCAGAAAGAATGGCCAGGATAGAAAATACTACCAACAACAAGTGTTGGAGAGGCTGTGGGGAAAAAGGAACTCTTCTGCACTGTTGGTGGGAGTGTAGACTGGTGCAACGACTGTGGAGGTCAGTCTGGAGATTCCTCAAAACCTGGGTATGGACGTCCCATTTGACCCAACTATTCCGCTTCTAGGCATATTCCCAGAAGAGCTGAAAACATCATACCACAGAGATATATGTGCACCCATGTTTATAGCAGCACAATTTTTAATAGCCAGATCCTGGAAACAACCTAAATGCCCATCAACTGAGGAATGGATAAAAAAGTTGTGGCATTTTTATACAATGGAGTACTACTCAACTACAAAGAATGCTCACATTGAGATACTTATAAATAAATGGACACACCTTAAGCCCATACTCATAAGCAAAATAAACCGAACTCACATGTGTAAATACCGTATAGTCTCCCTAGTATGAGAGTTGATAAGAGTATATATGAGAGGGGCCACCTTGAATAAGACTGTCAGTCAGAGCGGATGCACAGAGGAAATACAAAACAAACAGTGAGTACCCCAAAAATATGCTTTTGTCTTCTAGTATCACCTGTTGAAAATGTATTGCTGAAAGGTCTGCCTCACTCATGATGACCTGTTTCACTGAGGAAGCCCCTTCTCATCTTCCATACCCTGTTAGCTACTATGATTCTACTTTTGAATTCTACTGATGTTAATTTACCTGATGGAATCCTCTCTGCTTCAAAAATGTTATATAATAATAGATGGAACTTTATCAGGTGTTGGTCCTACAGTGACAAACACTATTGCTTCATTGATTCATTAACTACTTAAAAAAAAAAATATATATATATATATTTCACCCACAGAAACTTTGTTGATAATCTTTGAAAGTAGGAAACACAATCTTTATTTGGATTTTCTGAAAAAAGTGAAGGATATAAGGTATGGCGAATACACTGTATATCTGGTGCTATGTATGTATATAGTGTCAATAATTCCTAGCATTTTATCTTCAATTTATGAAGAAAAGTATAGTACTTAAGAGTATTAAATATCTCCTTAAAATTCAATGGCTGTGTGGAGATTTGCTTCAGGTTTTTTGTTTTGTTTTTGTTTTTAGAGTAAAGCTGCAGCTCTCAGCTGCTTTACTCTGGGAGGCTGCTGCAAAGTCATTCCAAGTTTCTACTCTTTGCTCTCAACCTGCTCACATCCTCCAACAAGTGTTAGGTCTCTACAGAAGAAAGAATGGGTACGATGAATCAGTCATTCTAGAACAAACAATCACTTCCTGAACTGTTTTATTCAAACTGTCTAAAGTGATCCTTTTCTCTCACTGTGGAAAATAATGAAGGATGTATTCACACTGTTATCATGAATCCTCACTAAAAGACCAAATATCTCCTGAGTTTTAAAAAATGAGTTATAAATGTGTTCAGTATCTCCCTCTGTATGTCTCAAAATAAATAATCCTTCACATATAAATTACCTTGTCTCTTTTGACTGTAAGGAATGTTGATATTGATTTATGCATGGGAACAAGAAATTTGAAGTAAACATAGGCACTAATGTAAATGACATTTTAAAAAATTCTGAACCAGAGAATGAAGGGAATCAAGAGCTTTTTGAGCTGGATTTAATGTCATTTTATACAATTGGAATAAGGGAAGGAAAGGTTTCGGTGTGAAGAAAATATTGGAACATGAAGAAGTCAAATTCTCAGTAAGTCTTTATAACAATAAATTACTGCATATTATTTAGTTTTTAATTTTCATTGCAAATCAATATTTCTTTGGTTGACACTAATGGAAAGGTTTCTACATATGAAGTAGAATAAAAAAGTAAATAAACTCTTCCATTTTAAGGCAAAACTGAATTACAATTTAAGTTCTATTATATTTTCCTTACATCAGTATAGAGAAGATAACCACAGGGCCTTAGCTTGCACATAAAAAACAATGGCTGTTATGGATTAAAAACTTGTGGTTAATTTAATGTCAACTGAATTAAATCAGCATGGTGCTGAGCATAGATGGTCCACCTGAGGAAAGTTGCCAGCATAAATAGAGATGTGGAGCAGATGAACAAGGTGTTGTGATTCTCTAAGTGTTGCTGTTTTGAGCCATTGGTTCTCTTGGAGGAGCTCGTCATAACTAGCTTTCCCAGTGTGAGTTCAACCATTGTCATCAGAGAAGCTCGGGACCTTGTTGGGGAGAGTGGCTGTGGTTCACTTTGGGGGCACACTGGTCCTTACATCAAGCATCAGTTCCTGGCTCCGGAGGGGAAGACATGTGCTGTGTAATCTCCAGGAAAAACTTGTCATACCAGCTTTCTGGCAAGTACTCAACTGTTCTTATCATCGGAGGAGCTTAGGAACTCCATGTCAGTGAGGATGACTGTGGTGCTTTTCAGGACAGCCCTGGTCTTTATTATGAGCATGACTTCTTGGCTCCAGTGTAAAACCCTCAACCTACCAGCACAGCTCCTTCATCCTGCTGGCATAAACTTTCTAGCTTCCACCATTGACCTTTGAGCCTTCCCAGTGCAGATCCGTAAAACAAACTGGTGTGAGACCTTTTCATGGGCTTTAGACCTCCAGTTGGGCCTGTGGGAAGCATCGTCATGGGCTCTAGGTCTTTATCTGGACTCATGCAGGACATTGCTGTGGGATCCAGGCCCTTGGCTGAATATTCTGAGTCTTTAGTGTTGTGGACAGATTTCCTGAAATTTTTTGTGTTAACTCTGGGTGACCATAATAAAATATTATAAATTCTGTGCCCTGATTCTAATTGTTCACCTGCCAAACCCTGACTACAACAATGGCAGAAGGGAAATAATCTTTTTCTATACACTAAAGACCATCAAAACAAGGAAATCAGGCAAAGAAGAGTGGCAACAACAGTCAAGTCAGCAAAGTAATGTGAGAAGTTTTTTACCTTGTAAGTAATACATTCATAAAATTCCATCAGAATTTAAAAATACAAGTTGTAGATACTGAACTTGTAAAGTATGGTAATTTTATTTTCAGAGACTTAAAATATAAAAAAAGTTGATGACTGACTTAGCTTCAATAAGTATTCCACTAATCTTAGACATATACTGTTTTTGATAAGGATTTATTGATGTTGGTCACATTTTAAATTTCATTATATTTTATGGTACTATACACTGCTTCAGATACTTCTATTGCTCCACTGATGTATAAAGCAGTTCAGTAAAAATTATGAAAAAATTCAAATGGTTGTACAAACTGGATTGCACCAAGAGATTGAGATCAGGTGAAAGTGAGATACAGAAAGGCCAAAATGACTTAAGAAACTGAGTTCAAATTACATACAACATACAACATAATAAAGCATTTGGAAAATAAAATCTATAAACATAAAGGTTAGATTATATTTGAGTGTGAAGAGCTAACGAAGAATCAGGAGAAGCAATGAAAATTAGTCATGTCAAACTTTCCAGAATTGAAAAGTAAGGACCAGAGATTTACTAGATAAAAGAGTTACTACAGAAACTTCAGAGATTTAGAAGCATGGAAAAAGAGCAATTCGGAAATTATTAAGAGACAGTGGCAGCGAAAAGTTTGGATATATATTTCAAGAACTTTTGATATGCAGCTGGATAAAGTTTCATGTGAGAGAAACAAAGACATGCAGAAATAGTAGAAATCAAGCAGTGACTTGGAGAAGATCAAGATGGAATGGTAGCTGGAGGCCAGACAGGAATTTCTGTGTGCCATAGGATGGCCTCACTTTCCTTTGCACTTAATTCTTTATAATCTCTAAGTTTCTTAAAGTGGAAATTTTGAATTACTTTTCAATTCATGAAGGACTGTGCTATCTCCGGAATCAAAAAGCAATATGAATTGACTCTAAGATAAAACCAGGGGGAAAAAAGGTACCTTTCATTCAAGCAGAGTTTGTAAAATATCTTCATCTAGTTACTAATACCAGCCAACTCTCACCTTCCAAATTTGAACTTTCGTCCTTGGCCCCACTTTGTCTCACTGTCAATTCTGCCTAAAGTTTTGATGATTGACTCCACCGTTAGAGAGGTTCATTTCCTCCCTTTCTCACAGTAATGTGCAGTGAAATCTCCAGTCTCATGACACTTGTAAGAAAAAAGTGATAAAGCCAGCTACAACCATTAAAATCATGAAAACATCAGTGCCTTATTGTTACAGAGGGAATAAAAAAAAGACACAAAAAATGAAAATTCTTCTTTACGTGCTCAATTTCACAAAAACTGAACATGGACACAGTGGGAAATGTAATAAAAGCTATATAAACTGTTTTGAGTTTTGATAGATTAAATTTTCAATAGACCCTTGATTGGACATGTTTAGCTTGTTGTCTATAAACTCCCTGTTGTATTTTTTTTCCACATTGACAGTTTGATGTCTGTTTGAATTTTCTTTCTAATTTTTGGGTGGTAAATCTAAAGGAAAGAGCAATGGATAGAAAAAATCAATAGAATTCAATTGTAGTTTTGAACTAGCCAAACAAATTCTAGAATTTCAGACAAAACACCCAACATTTAGTGTCATTTTTATCTTTTATAAGGAAAACAATGGAACAAAATACTTGTATAGTTTTTGCAACAGAAATTTACTTTCTCTACGTTTATTTTGTTAAATATCAAAACTCTCACAGTGGAACTATCCAGTGTATTAAGAAAATTAAACCTCTCCAAAGAAAATCTTAAATTATTCTTTCCCTGTGAGGGATTTTTCCATCTTAGCACACTGATCAGACACAATGTTTTTGTTACTGCGTATGCTCACCTGACTACCTACTTGCAAGTGTCTTCTGCCTTGACCTCTGTCTCTTCCCTCTGGTGCAGAGTCATAATGTCCTTTTTTTAATTCCCCTACCTCAAGTCAGGAGCTTAGAGCATGTGTTCAATTATCTAAAGTCAACATTGCGTTTGAGCATCTGGTAACCACTCCTTTCCATCAGCTGTATTTTCCCTTGATTCCTTGGATTCAAGGACAGTTATACTCCTTCCTCCCAGGAATAGACCTCTTTTTAAAATTTTAATGGAATTATTTTACAATTTTAATTGACACCCTATAAGTGTAGCTATTTATAAGGTAAAGAGCGATAATTCAATATATGTATATAACCTGTAATGATCAAATCAGGATAATTATAATTCCCATTCCCTTTTACATTACTGATTTTTTTGTGTTAGGAACTTTCAAGTTTCCCTCTTCTAGTTCTTTACAAAATACATAATAAATTGTTTTAAAGTATAGTCTCCCTATTATGGTACAGAACATAGTAGAATTTATAGAAGTTATTCCTGCTAACTATATTTTTGTGCCTTTATGCAACCTCATTTTAGCCCCTCTCTTTATTTCATTATTAACTCCTAACAATCACTATTTTACTCTCTGTTTATTTGACATATTTTTCATCTCCCACATATAAGTGAGGCAATATGATATTTATCTTTCTGTGCCTAGCTTATTTCACTTGCAAAAATATCTTCCTGTTGCACAAGATCTCTTGTAGCTTTCAAAAGGGGAAGGCACAAGGTTGAACACAATTTTCACTATCATGCGAATACTAACTGGGGGGAAATGGGTATTCATCCAAGATCCTTGTTGGTAGAAGAGAAGACTGAAGAGTAGAAGCCCTCACCGGAGTCCAAAGAACTTACCCGTTAGTTTTTCTACTGAAACAAGTATTGCATATAATAAGCAGAGAAGTAAATCATCTGGGTGTTTAAAGTCTGAAATGGTGGGGCAGCAGCTGTGTCATCCATTCTTTGTGTTTTGCTGCGAACATGCTTTCTCTGGCAAGGTGACAGATATGGGATCAGAACAGCTCAATGTTTCCCATTTAGAATGGTTATTAAAGCAACTTTGTAGAACATTGTGAGATGGCAAGCTTGATTTGGTGAGTATTAGTTCACAGTTCCATTTCTTCAGAAGTGAAGACCAAATCTCTAATGGGCAAAATATGAGACAACGATCTCATTGGCTGTTATAGAAAATGAATATGTCTTGAGATTCTAGCTGCTTTTCACCATGGCTTCTTGGAAACTAATAAATGGAGGCAGCTTTTAAATATCAGGAGGGGAGATGAAGGGAGAGGCTAGCCCCCTCTATTCTGCTTTGAAATGGTCAACACTATGTAACATCTACTCGAGGGGTGGACATGACATACCCGAAAGACATTTGACCCACTCTGTCCTCCCTGTGTTTGCAGTGATCATACCTTTAGTGGTGGACCAAAGAAACTAATATACAGGGACGGCTAAGAAAAACCATTTTTTCTCTCAAACTTTTTTTCTGACAGAGTGAGATTTGTTTCAGGAATAGAAGATGGTTCATAGCAAACACATTAGTATATTTTATCATTTTTCTAATGAAAAGTACACAATATTATTGAGAAAAATCAAAGAAAGTCTGAATAAGTGAAGAGACATACTGTGTTCATCAATTGAAAGAAACAACATAGTAAAACCTTCAATTCTTCCTAAATACTCAGACTTAATGAAACTAATGTCAAAATCTCAAAATTTTACGTGAATAGAGACAACATTATTCTAAACTGTATATGGAAAGGAAAAAGAACTAAAACACTTAAAAACAATTTTGCGAAAGACGAAGAAGTCAAGTGAAAGCAAGACAGTAAGAAGCTGTGGCTGGGGAGGAAAGAGAAAGTCCTCATTCTCGCCAATTAACACTTTTTGTCCTTAAGGTAACTGGAAGGGATGTCGCTGTTGTCCAGGCTTCCAGCAGTCACTTACAAAGATAAATAGCTTAGGAACAACTTAGCCATCTACACTGTGCAAGCGAAATTATGAACAGATATTTGTCATTTTCATGAAAAGCTTGCATGGTTTTATGTAGAGGAAAAGGGGACAGCAATCTCTCAAGCAAGATCCAGAGGCAAAGGTACCTGACTTTTGGACTCACTATAAAATTTAGAACTGTGAGATGGCTTATGAAAGGCAATAAAAGGCAGGGCTTGACAGACACGAGCAACAGTGAGAGATGCATGTGCTCAGGAGTCTCACTGGCCAGGCCTGTGCACAGCGCTCAGCCTAATCACCTGAGTCACTCTCTCAGCCTCTCCAAGCTGTCATCAGTTCGATGGGAATAATGAAAGCAGCTACTGGGTAGTTGATCAATTCGTGATACAACCTAGCTCTTTAATGAAAAAGCTTTAGTGACTTTATTGCTGTTGTGCTTTGGTTCGTATTCATTGTGAGTTTGGGAGAAAATCTTTAGATGTAGGCATTATAATGTCACTTGTTAAGATTTCACAAATGTCTTTTAAAACTGTGGTAGAGATCTCTTTGTTCCTTGAAGTTGTACGAACTTGGAAGAAAAACCCACGTTCAGATGGCGTTTGTTCATGTAGGAGCTGCTAAAGCCATTTACTCAGTGCTACCTATTGTGATTTCAAGTTAATAATTTACCAAAGAAAAGTAATGATCTGATCTCAGGGATGAGTCATTGAGATAAAATGTACATTGAATGATTTACAAGGTTTCAATATGTGTGGGTTGTTAGTTACAGCTTTTGATATCCTGTGCTTCTCGGAGTAAGTTTGAAAAAAATTCCATTTGACAAACTAATACATTCTTCCACATTCTGTGAAAAATATAGATTCTTAACAGTCTTGTTTAGTGTGGGACATCATCTACATTAGAAGAAGTTAAAATGCAGAGTATTAAATAACTTTGCTAATTGGCCTTAAAAAATCCTGCAGAGTTAAGAGTTCCATGTAAGGAATCAAAATGGTTCACTTTGAAATATATACTTGTTTTACAGATATGATATAACCAGTAGATAGCCTGTTAAATGTCATTAGATAAATGGAATTTTGAAAAATAGTTAATTAAATTTAAAGACTCATGTAATTCATTTACCATTTATCCAGAGAAAGAGATTTGATTGAAATCAGGGTTTTCATTTGTTACAGTTTGCTGATGTGATCTTTCTTACATTCTTTCCCAAGCAGAATAAAATGAATAGAGGTTACATATTCAGGGCTCCTGTCTTTTATTCCTTAAATCTCATCAAGATTTAAGCTCCCAGGAAGCTTCCTTTCCCAGTCTGTATTTAAGGACTTCACAGTTTGGCGAGTTATGTCAAAGATTTCTGCCATCACTCTTTCCCTCTACTACCAAATTTTTTTTTTTTTTTTTTTTTTGTACCGGGGATCGAACTCACGACTTCGCACTTGCAAGGCAGGCGCTTATGCCGCTGAGCTAAATCCCCAGCCCCTACTACCAAAAATTTAAAAAAGGGAAGAAAACCTGCAAACTTCTTAAGATGTGCATGGGAATTGGGAACCAAAAGCAAATGAAAACCTGGCAAAAGTGAACTATTCTCAACTAACACTGACTTGAAGAATGATAATTTCAGAAATATTTTGCAAAAAATTCTAAATTGCAATGTGTCTAGCCTCTTTACACTGACCCAACCAACTTTCTAAGCATATACTGAGTCTGCCAAGCTCATATTTTGGGTCTTGGACAAATTCCTCTAGCAAAGCCCACTGTATAATAATGCCCTTTACAACTGCTGATCCTGCTACTCTAGTTTGCTCTTGTAGTGCTCATAGCCCATAAAAGAGTTGAAATCTTAACTAATTAATGTATCCAAATAAGATTTGGATAGTTTATAGTGGGTCTATAAATCCTGTGGAATAAATGAATAACTGAAAAAAAATTAATGCATGATACATAGATGTACAGATGAGTGAACAAATTGACAGGTGGACGGATGGATAGATGAATAGCACATGATTGCCTTTGTTTCAGTCAAACTCTATGGTTTTGGTAGTAATTTTTAAAATGTTAAAAATCTATGAATACCCCAAAACCTGATTTTATTAAATAATTCCTTATTACCCACTTCACTATTTTTCAAATTAAGTATACCAAGTGGGTCTTCTTTCTGTTTAAAACGTATCAGAAAAGGTTAGGGGGAAAACACCGTTTTCTAAAATTTAAGAAATATTGAGCAGCCTGCAAAGCCCCTACACAAAGAAAGAAGAGATCAATTGTTGCTATTATCAGTGCACTTAAACATAGCTCCTAAAAATGAGACACTGATGAAAAGAAGTTTAAAAGCTGTTCCCTCAACACCATTCTAAAATAGTTTATGTTATTTCATTTTTTTTTCTCCTCAGAGCTTTCAAAATACTCATGCTGAGATACTGAGATTGTATTCAGTTTGTGAAATTAGTGACATAAAGCTTCTCTAGCCTCCCCTATTATCTAACACAAAGACGCCAAAGCAAAATTGAAATCCTATTATATATATTGCATTAAATTGGCTCCCAGCAGGGCATCTTAATTAAGATGTGCTTTTTACCTGGGTCCAGATTAAGTGGCATGGACTGTATCATAGTCTTTATAATCAGACAGAAAGCAGGGTTAACCCAAGCCCTGATTTGCTAATGAAGGCTAATGGCCCATCGCCTTCATGCTACAGCGGTGGTGGGGGACTTTCTAATGCCATGTAAGGCACTGTTTTAATTTAACGCTAAGAATGCACATCACCCTATTGCCCTTTCTTAAGTAAATACTTGTAGGACTTCAAACATTACTCTACTAAAGATAAATTTGCATCAGACTCTCAATTTGTTCTTTGTGGTGATAATGTTGTTTTTCTACTGAGCCTAGCAAAACTGGAGTTGTTTGTTAGTTTGATTTTTTCTTTCTACTGTATTCTTTCTCAAATTTCATGAAATTGTACTTCTCTCCACCTACAAATATCCTCTTTTGACAAGTCTTCACCTGCCTTCTGAACTTAGTGAAAATTCCAACAGAGCAAATCTATGATCAGGAAAGCCATCTATAATGCTTTCTATAATGTGACTATAATCTATAATGTGACTTTAGAGGTCCATCCTCACAGTCCACGTGACTGACAGACTGAGGCCTGATGTTCTAGGAGATTATCTATATGTATTTTTGATATTATTGGGAAAGGGTATTTCTGTCTGGACTCTCCATACCACCCTATAGTTTTACAGTGTCTTTTATTTTATTTTTCACTTTTCAAAAAATCCTACCTTTCTTGTCTGATATATTGCTGAAAGTAAATCAGGGAAAGAATTATCCTACTGTAATTAGAGAAAATAAGGCAATTATCTGACTAAGTAGTAGTAGGCTGTCTTAGCCCAGTAGATATCCTATAGTTCATTCTCATTTACTTGGTAGGAAAAATCTTATCTAGGGTCCCAGCTCTTTTCACCCTTCAGTGTTTAGAAATCCACATCTGAATTAGATATTCATTAGGACTGCAAAGATCATATGAAGCAGTTCATCAAACACCTTGAAAATCAGCATTTCTGAAAGAGCCAGAATTGTTGCATAAATATGCAATGAAAGAGATTCAGTTATTGGTGCTGCAATAATTATACAAATTGTAATGATAATCCTCACTATCAATAACACCTTTAGAGGAAACACCATTATATACTTCAGTCACAAAAAATAATAACAATATTAATGCAGTCCTGACATTTGGCAAGCGTCTCCCTAGATGGACTCACTTGGCAATCAGAACAGCAAAGAACCTTAGCGAACATATTTTTTGGCTGTTGTTCAGTTACTCGTGTGTCAGAGAATATTTGGCATTTAATGCTATGCAAAGTGTTGCTCTCATTTGGTTATTGTATACTATATAAGCCTTGGAGCATGACATGAAGTAATTTAACAATTGGAATAACAGGCATTTGGGACAAAACTAATTTCATAGGAATGCTGATCACAGATACTCTAGTTGTTCATAAAAATGTTACCTTGTCATACAGCGCAAAGTTGAAGATCAAGTAACAGGTGGGGAAAAGCCATTTGTGGGAAAATGTCCTTCAGCTCATGCAGTATATTTTCCATAGCAACATTTGCACCAAGATGTGCTTTGATACGTATTTCAGCGTCTCTCTCAAGTGTCTAAGAAACGGGCCATGGAGTTTAGTAAGTGTGTGTTTTATCAAGTGCTGTCTCATGCAGCCACATGCTTCACTCATGCTTGGCTACCTATACAATAGGCTGACATGTTATCAGTGGTGGATCCGACATGATAGAAAACAGCAAAGTACAAATGAGCAAGACAAAGTACGCACCACATCTCATGATGGAAGCCCATTTCTCTTTCCTAAATAATGTCTCCAATGTATTTTGGGTAATGAATCTCCCGCTGTTCCACATTCCTAGTCACTTCCCAGTAACTGCTTGTGAGGAACAAGAGCTTTTCTCCTGGACTCCTGAAATGCTGCTGTTTCTCCTCAATATCATCCCTCATCCCCACTAACTGTGATGCTTGTCACTGCATTTTCTACCTTGAGTTGAGCAGAGGCGTGGATGTTAGGAAAAGCCACACTTCTCTTTACTGTCAATCTTTTCTGCTTTTTCTTCAAGAACATGTGGGTATTTTAGAATCCAGCAAAGCCTTAGCGTCTGAGGCCCACAAGCTCTACCTTGCTCTGCTCAGTATACCTACCAATTACAGTGTGGTCCATGCCGACCTCATCTCTCACTTAAATTATTTTAGTGTTCATGTTCTTGATCTTTCTACTTCTCTTCTTACATCCTTACTGTCAGTCATCCTTCCAGCAGTAACATGATCTTTAGAACAAAATATATTCATCCTACCGTCAAATGTAGAATAAAATAAATGCATGCTTAAATTTTAAAAAATCTGTAATATATAATATCTCCTCCCCTCTCAGTGCAATGCTCACATGAAGAGACAAGAACACAAAAAACAGGGATTTACTCTTATTTATGCTTTTTTAGTAAAACCAAGTAAGTAGATCAGTTCATAGAAACTTACAGAACTCAATATAATGTACATTTGTTGAATTAGTTAAATAATCATGGTGTATCGCATATGAGCAAATGTGTTCTCTGACTTCATAGGAAGTTGCATATCATGTGTTTAGTACTTGCCGTATGTCTTCTGCTGTGTGCCCTTCCTATAAATAGTTCTATCCCAATGTGAGGTTAATTTAGTTCCAACATAAAATAAAGCAAAAACAGAAACAAACAACAAAGCAAAAACATAAAGAGGATCCTTTGCAAGACAATTCACTTTATTTTTAGCAATGCATACTCCTAAGAAAACTACGCCATGGCTGTACAATATTTGAGCCTACAGCTTTCCAAAGAGTAGTTGAATCGTAATTACTCAATCTCATGCAAGCACACAGCTTAAAAAGACAAATTTTAAGCAGTACATAGTGATAAAAGGAGTATTTTATACTTTTGTCATCTCCTGAGTTTACAAAAGCATATTGGCAAAAATTCCATCTGTAATGTGTTAACTACTTAATTTTACCCTTATCTTGCTTATCTGAAGTCTGCAGAGAATTGGAATCAGAAACATACCCAAAACTGAATGGATGTATAGAACAGATTAGCTGCTTTTCTTTAGATATAAAAAGCCCAGTTGAAGCTCTGAAGCTGTGTGGTAGGGTCCCTCTTTTATATATAACATATCCAGTTAGAAAAACGAGATGTTTGTCTTAAGCCAAGTAGGATATCAGTATTCTATTCCCCAGCCCTGTCGTGTTTTAAAAGTGACACAGTGCTTAAATCATTGGAAAGAAATGATTCTTTGTACATCAACCTGGGCAATCTTGCCCAGTTTTAGGGATCATATTTGAAGGTGATTTTGATGAATTGGTTTGTATACATATAAGATGTGTCTGTGAGTTGACCAGAATAACAAAATAAGAGGTTGTTTTTTTTTTTCCTGGTTAAGATATGCTGTGATGTCTCTTTGCTATAGACTTCAAGGAAAATCACCTTTAAAAATAGGATATGAGTACAGGATATTTATGTACAACTCATAATATTGGTTTTTCAAAAGTCTTTTTCCACTGTATTTACATCATTTTGGTCAGTATACCTTCAACCCATGCACCCAGAACAAATATCTAATCTCTGGGTTATGAACTTCCTTTCCTACATCTAAGTATTTTTTTAATAGTACCTTTCTGTGGTCCATTAATTCTACTCTTGACACCTTAAAATAAGATTAAAAATATGAGAATTTAGTTTCTCCTGCCTAGTCACTGAGTCTTTTGAATGATTGATGGAAGGAAAGAGCTGTTTGTATGTGCTTGACAGAAATCAGGTTTGTGCTCCATGAATGAGAAGATTGAAAGTCAAGAAGGGCCCTATGACTCATGGGACAGGGTGGTAGGTGCTTGGATGAGTGTAAAAAAGTGCTAAAAGGTGGAAGCAAACAGAACAGGGACAGACTATAAGGACAGTAAGGACCAACCATGTATGAGAATATTAAACTCCTTGAAGTCACTGAGAATAAGACTTACTGCCAGTATTACAGGATTTCTAGCAGTGAAAATTTACTGTTCATTTGTAACTTGGGAAAAGATGTAGAACTTAATTAAAGAGAAAGAGCCATGTCTGGATGGTGCTAAGTATTTTGCTGTATGGTTGATGTTTCTTATTAGGCATTTAAAAAATACATGGCAATCTTTTTTGACAGATGTGCTAACAGTGATTGATGTGACATTACATTTTTGGATTTTGTTGCACTTGCTGTTTTGGATAAATATAAATGCAGGTCTATGTGACTGATATCCTACATTTTTACTATTCAGTGATTCGGAGAATTTCATTCTAAGATATATCCAGTTTTATGTGAAACTATCAGGTTGTTTGACTTATTGTTTTCATGGTGAGAATGCTGTGAAGAGATTTTAGTTGAAACATGCTTTTCTTACAATGGGACAAGAGTAGGCAATGTTAATACTCAGCTAAAAATTCTTGAAAAGGAATGAATTCCATGAACCTGGGATCAGACCACCGAGTTATGTAGAATATGTTCCCTGGAAGGAGATTCTGTGATACGGGTTTGCATTCCAAATGTTTACTGGGGAATCCTTTCAGGAATTATAACTATAAGAAAGTGATGAAGTTCAATTTGGGCATAGGGAAAAGCTATTCTATCAATTTGCGATTGAGTCCTCAGAAAATCCTCCTGGAATCCCTGGACCTGGGCTGGCCCTTCTGAGCCCATCAAGTTTGAATTAAGGTAGCTGGCCTTTGTACCCCACACTAATCACACATCCCTGTGGCTGAGACAATGGTCAGGGGACACAGAGTATTACTAATAGTGCAAGAAAATGAAAAATGGAGGCTTTGATACTACCGCAGAATCTAGATGGAGCACAAAATATCTACCATCGTCAGCCTGGATACAGAAAATTAGAATTGAAGGACAGAGTGAAATCAAATGCATAGAGAACAACGAGTTTCAAAATTGGGGATACAAATGATAGATTCTCACCATTATATCTGGGACAGAAATAGCTGTGTTTAAGCGACACATAAAAATAGAAAATATTTAGTGGGTACCATTTAATAATTAAATATGTGGGTTCATTGTGTAATGTTCAAATCAGGGAAAACCTATCCATGTTTTCAAATATTTATAATAGGGATAGTGAAAAATTCTCAATTCTTGCATCTAGTTTTTTTTTTTTAAATATGCAGTACTTTGCCATTGTCTATATTTGCCCTACCGTTTAACAGAACATCAGAACTTATTCTTCCTGATCATATCTTAGTACTCAATGATCAAAATTTTCCCATCCCAAACTTCTGAATGATTAATTAATCCAGAGATATCCCTAACAGAGACAGCACAGAACCAACGTTTTGGAATAAGAGACATAACTGAGAAGACCTGTATTGGAGTGCAAGGAGATTACTTACAGAGTGACATCATCTTTAAAAACTTTACAATATTAATTTCCCGAATTGCTATTTTAGAAAAATAGATGGTTTGATTGAATGGCTATATATTTGGGGTAAAAAAATATCCAGACAGATCAGTCTTTAAACAATGGAAGCATTTCATTTTGGGTGATAACAAAAGGTGAAATACTTTGTTTCCATCAGAAATAAGTATTCCCATTTCAAAGCTGCAAGAATTCACAGAAGAAAAAAAAATGAATAGAATTCAAAGAAACACAAATCCTTCTACAGTATCCAATAGACATTTTTCAGGCCTTTGAGAGTATTAGTGCTGACATTTTGGGTTTGATAGTTCTTTATCAAGGGATCCTTCTGTGAATGGAATGACGATTATCAACATCCTTGGCTTTGGCCTCACAGACGCCAGTAACAACCAGCCCATTCTCCAAGACATGGCAGCAACTCTAAGAGTTGCTAAGTGTCTACTGAAGAGCAGATGTTTCCACTGGAGAATCATTATCTAAATACTAAAATTTCCTTACATTTAAGATTGGATTACCATGATTCTGGCTAGCCCAAGGCTACCGTATATCTCTGGATGTAAATATTTCCAGGTAAGTCCCATGCAAAAAGCTCAAGGTGGTCATACTAATTGGGCTCTGCTGTATTTTACACTAGCTTAAATAATATTCAGCACAATTGCCTAGCAAGATTTATTTATTTTCTAGAACCAAAAAAGGGCTATTAATTTCTTCAAAACAGTTTTGGGATGATAAGCAAAAATTAAACAAGTGAATTTAATATAATTTTAGCGAATCTAGAAAAAAGTAGTTCACTTTAACTTCACCATATGTGAAATGGATAATATTATTTTTCACTTGCAACAAAACCATGCCATTCATCTAAGTAAAATGGAATTATATTTTAAAAGTCTTAAGAGAGAATGATTTTCACAAATAAGTATGATATTCAAAATCCAAACATTTAAATACTATTAAAAGTGCAATGGTTTATAATTACATTTTCAACTGAGGTTTCTTTCAGAAAGTATATTTATCCACTCCAGTCGTCTGTTTCAGTAAATTAAAAGAGTTAAAGATAAAACGATTTACTCAAGGTCACAAAGTTAGCATTAGCTTTCAGTTTGTAGACATTCTATATTTAGCAATGCAAAGTAATTGAGCATGTAGCACTGAGAGGAAAAACTAGGTTAAATATTGTTCCTCTTGTTCAAAACTCATTGTTTAATCACTAAAGAAATACTCATTGAGATTCTACTGTTTGCTAGCACATTGTTTGATACTGAGGAGGAAAGTTCAATACTTTCCCTACAAGATAGTATGCTTCATGGATATCAGCAGTTTACTGATGTCTATACATTGAGAAATGAGCAAATATTAATAATTATAATTATAACTTTGCTTGATCACTATATGTGTACAGGCATTATATTTGCATTTAGATTCTTTTTCTCAACATCCACACTAAAATTACAATATAGCTTTAGATACTATGTAGATTTCCTATCTTAAATTGAGCCTAAGATTTTGTATGCAGCTTTTCAAATTTCACATGGTTTGCAAATGCTGATGCCAAAAGTTAGATTTTAATTCAGGAGATTATGCTCCTTTCTGCACTCTGGTCTCTACTAGAATATTTTAATGATAATTATGTGATTTCTGCATTCAGAAATATAGCAGTGTGTAGTATGTAGATTGTAATAGTATTCAGATTTTGTAAAATAGCCTTAATTTCAGTACTTTGCATTGTTCTGAGACTGTATTTGTCCATTTATGAAACCAAAAAAGGATGCATGCCCTTGGAATCATTATTTGCACTATTTGTTCCCTAATGAAAGGTTTCCAAAGAAATTATTTACCTAGTACCAGAGAACTAGTAACTAGCAACCTGAACTTAAAATCTGACAACCCCAAATTCTGATTCCCAAATTCTGTTTTATTAAGCACTATGCTTCATAAAGCTGTGAAATAAGAGGGAAAATATAGCCCCAAAATGCAGCTGATCTTCATGCATCATTTTTCTGGCCTGCTTTCAGTGAAGACTGTAGTATCAATAAAAATGATGTTAAGAAGCAAGCAAACAAAATCTACTGTGGGCAACAACATTCCTTGCTCATCTTTTTCTTTACTTAGCAGAGAGACTTGTCCCAGGTATAAATGTTCGAAAGCTTTTCCACGGAGCTTACTTACTTGCTTTTTATTCTCAGTATTAAGTATGAAAAGTTATGCTTAGAAAACATATTTGTCACTTAGGTGTTTTTATACACTCAAGTGAATATTTAAAATATTTATAGAAGATGAGCAAGATTTCTGCGTATCTCACAGCGTTTAATCACCTCTTCCTCATAAGAGAGAGAGAGGGGAATGAATTCTTTTGGGTGGTTCACAAGTTCCTAAATCTCAGTGAAGCTCTTTGGAATAGATTAAGGTACATGAAGCCAAAAAAGACAACACAACACAAATTTTGTTTGTCTTGACCTAACAGCTCACTACTACTCATAAATCAGAAATTGTTAAACCTTGGATGGCTTCTACATTTTAAAAAAATTTTCGAGATAGATTTTAAAAATCCAACCATAACCAAGACTTAGATCCTAGAATGACAAGTTATCGAATAACTAAAGCATTATGATTTCATTCAGGAAACTTTATTTCTCCTTTGTGTCACGAATCCCAGCCAAGTTGTGGGCACATCCTGAGTGCCCAGCAAACATCAACTATGTTGAAATGTAGTGCATTTCTTGGGATCACAACACAATCCACTGACTTTTACGTATTTTGTAATTTAAACTGCTGCGCTAGGACTCAGACAGTGATGGGTGAAGCCAGCTCTCTTTTGGAAGGCGTAGTTTGTTGCACGAGGCGCAGTAGTGAGGAGTATGTCACAGAGGGCTGATCCCAATCCAACCCAAATTCAGACATTTACGCACCAAGTGATGATGGTAACCCTCTTGGCCTATCTGAGATCCGTGTTCTATGCTTGTAAAATTTACTAGAGCTTTCTTTCCAGAAGCCTGGTTCAAGTATTATCTGATCACAGCCTTATCCACACTCATTTGGTTTTATGATGAGAAGCCAATGAGAAATTTTCCAATTGCAAACCTTTTAGGGGAAAAAAAAAACCTATAAGCTTCTTATTTTACACATGCTGTCAATGAAAAAAATTCAGCTATCTCCACATTTTCCGCAAATTCTCAGATCTCTTCTGCATACATTCTATTTTCTAAACTCCATTTTATTTAGTTAAGGTGTTTTTGTTGAAATGCAAATAACATCATTTAGTATTAGATCTTAAAGATGATTATAAATGCAATTTTTATGTTTTAAAAAATAACAAAATGAAAATATCTTTACAGCTATATTTAAAATGCAGAAAAAAAAACAGAAAGGAAACAATCACTCGTTATGCACGTCTCTCCCTGGCTTATTTTTTTTCTCTTCTTGAAGCATCTCAGTCCTCTGTCAAGCTCTGTTGAAAAGTCTTGAAAAGTCGGTCCCTGTCAATTGTCTGTCACTCCTTAATGTCATTCTTAAAAAGACTAGCAAACTTTGTGAGTGACATTGTAACTTCCATCAATTTGCATTCCTGCCATGGTGAAAATTATTTGTGAAAACTTCTGCATCCTTCCTGGGCTCTTTGAGGTCTTAATTGCCTGGAATGTCTCTTGATCTCTAAACATTCTGCGCATGGTTTCATTTGAAAGAAACGTGATGGAGCATGAGGAACATTTCCTTTCATAAGACACTGTTACACGTGTTTTGAAAACTCATCTAGTAAACAGTTTTGTAAGCTATGGAGACACTCTACTGACAGTCTGTTGGATTGTTCTTTAATATTCACGAATGTTGTAAATTACAACACTACACTGTCTAGTGGGTACTACACAGATTTTCAAACCAAATTGGGTTATATTGATGGTTTATTTTTACTATTCCTGTAACCCCAGGTATTTCACATCAACTCTGTTAGTCTTGAGATCCTCTTTGTATTCCTGGAAATGGAAATGGAAATCTGCGACCAACTCACGAGGTCATGGTGAGATCTGGTTAGCATTGCACTTTATGCTTTGACCATTCCAGACAATCAATGTCTGTTTTCCTTCTTTTGATATTTTCTCTGGAAAATTTTAATACCTCTCCCATAGAGATCAAAGGGTAAAACTTGAATATGAATCATAAATGCAGTAGTGAAGAATACAGCCTGTGATACCAAGTTCAGGTTTTAAATATTCTGCTTAACGGGGCATGGGGTCATATTCCTCTAATACCATCAGAAGGCTGAGGCAGGAGGACTACTATGAGTTTGAAGCCAGCCTAGGCTACATAGTGAGTTCAGAGCCAGTCTAAATTACATAGACCCTATCTCAAAAAAGTTAGTAAATAAATAATAACAAATATTCTGTTCATTTTGTCCATCTATTGTTTATCCTTGCCTGATTACATGTGTCGTGCTTCATTCTCTCTCCTCCATTCTTCCTTCCTTTCATGTCCTTTTTCTTCTTTCTTTTCTTCATTTTTTCTTCCTTACATTCATGTGGCTCAGAAAACATTGTGGGGAGCTAATATAAAATAATGTACTGGTTAGTACATGTAATTTCAAACAAAGAAATTGAGACACAGAAAGAAAGTTAAGAAGTTATCTAAGTCCAGCCAGCTAGAAAATTCCCGGACTGAGCATGGCATGTCATTCCTGGAAGGTTTTCCCTGAACTGAGCAGCTCCATAGCATCATTTCATGGACATCCTATTATTTTCTCTGATCAAATGGCACTAAAGCTGCACTCTTGTTTCCCTTTTAGAGAAGGGCTGATTCCAAGCCTAATAATAGCTATTAACATGCTCATACAAGGTCTTTTTGAAATGTAGGAATAGCTTTGAGATTAATTTCTTTTAAAGCAAACTTGAGCTCGCTTTTCTATCAATGCTGTAAAGAGGAAAATAGTCTTGCCCAAGGTCGATAAAGAATTAAAAAGTGAGGTTAATAATAAAAGCAGAATTAGAAGCTGTTTCAGTGGTGATATGTCATGTGCAAGCCTATAAAATAAATAGCAATTATCACATTAGAAAAGTGAGTCTCAGAATGGGTGCTCTTTCTGACAACTCCATCTATGTTCTGCTCTCCTCTGGCTTGCTCACTTTGCATCTCTTGTTGAATAAATCAATGTGTGATACACCTTACCCTTGTGCTGAAGATGAGAGCTATTATGTTCTACAAAACTCAATAACTAGAGATGAAACCATGCTATTAAAAACCACCCCCATAAATGTTAGCCTAATGTATTAGCAGATATTTTCTGTATTTCATTTTGTGTATGGAGCATTTATTTTTATGTCTGATATCTATAGAAAATAATAATGCTTAGCCAATAATATCACATTATATATATATATATATCATACTACATATTGCATGTTTTTATGTTATGCCTCTGAATCATGACAACAGTACTACAAGTTAATTATCATTATAGTCATTTTAAAGATCTGAAATAGGATGTTGAAAAGGTATCATGACATGTCTTGTTTCCTTTTATTTTTTTGTACTGGAAATCAAACTCAAGACCTTGCACTTGCCAAGCAAAGCACTGTGCCATTGAGCTGTGTCCCTAGCCCCAATTTCTTATGTTTGTATGGCATCTGAGATAAGAGTTTTAACAGAATCTTAGCAGGAGTGCACGTCTTATGGTGAAAATGTTTTATGACCACTATCTCAAGACCAATGAGACATCACCTTACCAAGCAATGCAAAGTGGGCAGCCAACACTTGGAGACAAATCGCTCATTTGTGTAACTGTATTCTTTCAATAAACGCATCTCTGGCTTCATGGCTGGTTAGCAGTGAAGTTGTGGAAGGAGAGTTAAGCTGCTTGACACTGCTGTTGAGGTTATAGGTTCACCTTTAGTTGTTTTTATCCCAGGCTCTGTCTCTTTGGAAATATCTGGAGGTCCCCGAGCAGTTACAACTGGGACCTTACTCTAAGGCACATTTCTAGGAGTGTTCAGCAAAAGCTATAGTGTCTACAGCAGGGACTCTCAATGTGAAGTTTACAGATCAACAACATTGGTACAACTTGAATATTTGTTCAAGGCTTCCTATTCAAAACCTATTGAATCAGGAGCCCTGAGAGCTGGGCCTCATAATCTTTGTTTTATTAAACCCTCTGTGTGATTCTGATGTCCAATAAATCCTAAGGACTAGATTTTAATGCAATGCTTCTCACATATGGCTACTTTTTAAATCACTTGGGGAAGTTTTATAGTAATGTCAATTACAAGAAAATATCTATAAATAAACCCAGAGCATGTATTTAGTTTTTGTTTCTTTGTTGCTTATTACATGAATTTAATGAGCATCAAGAACGAAAAGTTAAGGGTGATGGCTCAGGGGTTCTATAGAACTGCACTGAAATTCGAATCATGCTTTATCTCTGAGAATCCATCCCAGAACCTGTCTTACACACTGCTGTCTATGTTAAAAGGCATTCAAATATATAAGGATTTTTAGTCCAAGTTATATGTCACATAGAATATTTAGTTTTCACCCTAAAAGATATTTGTAAGGTAGGAATTAACCATAATGTACAGATGTAGAAACTGAGGCATGGGTATATCAAATAACCTCATTAATTTGGTAAATGAGGGACCTTCAGTTTAAACACTGGTTTCTTAACCTCAGAGCCCTTGCACTGAACTTCTGTTTAACCACAATTAATACACTTAGCAGGTGTCCAACCTGCATTATTCTTTTGCTTCTTTCCCAGAAATTCAAAGATCATTTGCCTTCCTACTTGTGTGCATGTTCTTTAGCAAAGTAACATTGAACTGACTGATTTTCTTTGTCACAATATAGAAGGTGACCACATTTTTTTTCAAAAAGAGATGGAGAAAAACAGAGGCAGAGATTCTTTTAATTTAATAAAGAAGGAAGAAAAAATAAAGAATAATATGATTGTATGAATGATCTTAAAATTTTTGCATTCCAAGTGTAAGAGAAATGAAAAACTCTGATATTCTACTGATAAAGTCAGTATTCTATCCATATAGTACTCTGTAATATCTTTTTTTTTTCTTTCAAGCTCAACTTTTTTTTGTCAGTTGTGGAGGTTGAACTCAGGGCATTCACACTAAGCTATATCCTCTGTCCTTGTTTAATTTTTTATTTTGAAACAGGGTCTCCGTAAGCTTCTAGTTATCTGCCTTCTACCTCAACTTCCTGGAATACTGGGATTACAGATATGCACTACCACAGCTGGCTTAGTCTTCTTTAGAGGACACAATCATCACAATTATAAGCTAGGATGCACCTCCACTGTAGGCTTTAAAATATGACTATTTGAAGCCACATATGTGAAAACACTTCTAAGTAAGCAATTGGAGACAATGGCAGCAGTCCTGGAGAGAAGGTAACATTTCCATCTTTGTCTTCCTGTACACATATGTCACCTGTAGGCTACAGATGGCTTTTGATAAATTGTCATTGAAGAGTTACCACTGGCCACAAAAGAATTATTCTGAGCCTGATATAAAGAAAGAAAAAAAAATATGTTCCTAGAAAAATGAATATATTTGTTATTTGTAATGTACATATATTCTGCCATGAACCTACCACATATAACCAAATGTGACCCCCTTTAGAACACTGTGAAGAACACCCATTAACATTCTAAAGAAAGTTAGATAATCAAAGCCATTCAGAAACTGACAGAGATGGAAGTTACACCAAGGCAGATTGTCTTCAGATACTGGATTTTATCCTGTCCTGGACTGTGATAAGCCCCTTTTAGGTTACATAAAATCCTTGAATCAGATTTTATATAGAGCCCGATGATCTAATACACTTAATTTTTCTTTGGCACCAGGGATTGAACTCATGACCTCACACTTGCCAAGCAGGCACTTATGCCACTGAGCTAAATCCCCAGCCACTATTCACTTAATTAACAACAGCTTTTTAAGTGTTTGTCCTGTGCTTGTGAATGCTGAGTGTGATGGGAGTAACATACAGGAGAATGTCACAAGTATCCATGACGTTGTTTTTAACATAGTATTAAATTCTCCACACAATCAATGCAACTAAACTCTGAGATACAGTTGATATTTGTTAAAAGTCTGTCCAATAAATAAATATGTGAATATTTACATGGAATATTCAGGTCAACGTGGGGTAGACGTACAAGCATACGTGACTGACACACATGCCAGTGAGTTTTCAGCATAGGCTTCGTCCCTCTGAGTCTATTTCTCTCCTTTTTCATAGTGAAGGAATCCCTCACATTTCCAGCAACTAGTGGAAACCAGAAACTGAAAAGGCTTTTTACACGCTTCCGTGTTGTGAGGTGCTGTGATTTGAAGGGATGTGTTCCTCCAAAATATATATGCAGGAATTTCACTTCCACACGTGGAGGACATTACGAGGACAGTCGATTGGGAGCTGCAGATGCGTTGAGAATTTTGCCTTTGTGGATAGGATTTATGCTCTTATAAAGCACATTAGATGGGATCTCTCAAACTTTTTTGTGCTTTTTGTCCCTTGTCCATATCTTTTGCTAAGGGGGACACAATTCCTTTTTGTCCTTCCTTCATGTTTTCATCATCTTGAAGCAGAGATCAAGCCTTTCCCAGACACCGCATCAGCTGATGGCTTCATCTTCAACTTCCCAGCTCCTATCTACAGCTTCGAGAGATAAATTTCTGTTGTTTTTAAGCAGGAACATACTAAGAAATGGGGTATGACTGTGTAATTACTTTCAGATAAGTTAATTAGAAATTCAGGTTTGTGTATGATTTTAAAGAATTGTGCCTATAGATAGGAAACCCATTTCTTTAAGCTTTGTAGAATTCAAAGATGATCTCTGTGCATGGGGTGCTAACATAAGTAAGAGGTGATACGTTAAGAATCTCAGGGCAGCAATCATGAAGGACATAGACCCTCACGAAGGTTATTAAAATCTCTAGTCTATCATATGTGAATGACAAATTTCTATTGCCTTAAATCATAGTTATTTGTTTCCTTTGTTATAAATAATTAATTCTAATAATTATGATTCAATATTTAGGTACAAATATACATCACATGTTACAGTAAAAGAAGCTAGGCACCATCAAGTTTAAAAGATGTCTGGAAATAAAAATGATTTCTAAGAAGTAGAGACAAAAACTTGAGGAATGAATGTTTTTCCAGTTTCCAAAGTGAGGAAATTTGTCCAGGAACCAAATCGTATGTCAAAGATTCAGTAGCTATATCCATCTTCAGGTCACTCTTTGTTGATGAATTTAGAAGAGTAAGGACATCCATTCAAATTTATTCATTAAACATTTACCGAGCACCCAAGGCAGCAGAGACAGATTTGTGGAAACTCATTGTCCTTCACAAACTGGAGGCCATGTCTCCAGCCTCACTTCTTGCTTCTGAGCTGTCTTTGACCAGATAAGTATTTAATGTGTTAGAAGAGTGATTTTTCAACACACTGCCACATGTCAAAACTCTTTTCTATATCAATTTTTTCAGCATGCCCTTTTCCAGGTGGAAGATCTATCAAAACTCTATCCATTGTCCTCCTCCTCTTATTCATCTCTCCTAGGACAATTCGATAGGGCTGAGAAAGATAAGTGGCTGTGCCATTCAAGATTGCTGCATAATACGAAGCAAAATGCGAGATTCTATGTAAGTGGAGGAGTGGATACTAAATGAACTTGAACATCTCTTTGTGCCATTAAGTAAGGAGAGACTAACAGGTGATGATGCATTTCAAAAGGGCACAGATCTAGCAGCAGTAGATTAAAAATATCCCCTCTAAATAAAAGTGCATCTGTAACCTATGTGTAGATTTCTTCCTGTTATTTCATAAACAACAAATATTACAGCTATGTATACAGCATTTATATGGTGCTATTATAATAATCTTGGATGATTTACTAAAGTGTATGCAAGGATGTGGACGTTATTTGCAAGTACTACACCATGTAATATGAAGGACTCATGTTCCATGAGTGCTGGAACTAGAACCAAGCTCCTGCAGCTACTGAGGGAGCACTGTACTAATGCATCTAAATCTGTGGCTTAGATTCCTGTGCTCTGGTTATATGGGGTAATGTGTTTACTGTAAGACATAATACACAGGTGTTAGAAGGTGATAGGACATCTGATCGCTCTTTTATTTAAGTATTTCCAGCAAAAGAACTTAAATCTATGAAATGTCTCTATGCTTTTTCTGTTTGACATTGTTTTAAAAGGAGTGAAATAAAAGGAAATAAATGAAAGAAAAAGAAGATAGTTGCAGCATTTTGTTCTGGTTTATCTTTTTTATCACTTGGATTAAGCCTACTGTCCTTACTCTGGGCTACATCTGTAGCTCTCTTACTAAGTCACTAAACAACCACAGCTGGACCTGAGCTTGTGATTGCTCTGCCTCAGGCTACCAGGGATCTGGGATTATAGGCATGACCCCAAATGCCAGGTTTTGTCTTTTTTTTTCTATTTTCTTCCTTTTTCTACATTTTTACTGGTAAATGTTTATAATACATAATAAATGCATTCATTGTGAGAAATTGATACATATACATATTGCATCTTAATCTTTTTTATAATCTATCCTCACCACCTCATTCCTGTCTCCCTCATTTCCAGATCTCCATCCATCTCCACAAAGGAGAGAAACCTCTCTTTTCCCTATAATCTACCTTTTATTAGGCTTTTTAAATTATTCACACTTTTGTTTTTTCATATAACAGAAATCACATGATACTTGTTCAGTGTATGGTTTACTTCACTCAGGATTATGGTTTCAAGGTGCATCTATTTTCCTACAAACAATTTAAGGTTATCCTTCTTTATGGCTGGAGTAATATTCCATTATATGCACACATACAGACATATACACATATGCACATGTGTATATGGGTAGGTGGGAATGTAAGCTGCTTCCAAGATAACTATTGTGAGTTATACATCTATCAACTAGAGTATCGTGTATCATTGATACATGATATCTTTAACTTTTCCAGGAAAATACCTAGAAGAGATATAGTTTGGTTAAACGGGATTTCTATCTTTATTTATTTGAGAAATCTTCATAGTCATTTCCATAGTGATTTTACTACTTCATATTGCCATCAACAGTGGAGAAGTTGTCAAGTTTCCCCACAGCATTACTGGCATTTGTGTGTGTGTGTGTGTGTGTGTGTGTGTGTGTGTGTGTGTGTTTGGTACTGGGGATTGAACTCACAACCTTGCACTTTCCAGGCAGGTGCTTACACCAGGGAGCTAAATCCCTGGCCCTGTGTATATGTATGAATGCATGATGATACCCATTCTTTCTGAAATAAAGTGGAATCAATATATTGTAGTGAATTTGCATTTTACTGATGGTCAAAATGTTGAATATTTTGTCATGGGTCTATTGACCATTTGTACATTGTCTTTCAAGAAGTGTCTATTAAAAAAGAAGTCTATGAATTTCAATTACCAGTGTTATATTAGGTCTTTTTTTTATTATCGGTACTGAGGATCGAACTCATGACCACGCACTTACAAGGCAGGCACTTATGCCGCTGAGCTAAATCTCCAGCCCCTAAATTAGGTCTTTCATTGAAAGGATCTAATTTTTCTTACTTTATTATATATTCTAGATATTAGTCCTCCGTATGAGGAGCAGCTGGTAAAAAATGTTTCCCATTTTTAGGTTGTTTCTTTTTAAACCACCGAAGAAGCTGGTCCTCCACCTGCCTGGGTTCTGTTTCTTAGAGAATAGCCTAGTAAATAAAAGCACAAGACCTAAATTCCTGCAAATATGGGCTTCATTCTGAGTTACTACACCTACTCTATTATGTAAATGTGACTCTTGTTAAATGGTCTGTGCCTTGTGCTCAGTTATTTCTTTGGTTAAGGACAAAAACATAATAATAGTACTTATCTGTAAAGGTTTTAGTGAGAATTAAATACGCCATGGCATGCCAAATGTCTCATGCAGGGCTTGGCATAACAAGAAGCAAACATGTGTTAGTTCGTTTGATGGATTTATGCTCTCTTATGAGCCTCCCCCCTCCAGCCATGTCACTGGTATCCTGCAATCCATGACCTGCACTGCACACCTAGGAAATGCAGTCACTCTAAGCCTCCAGGGATGCCACTCCTCTCATGTACCTTGAGTCCTAATACTTCGTAATCCCTGGTAAAACAGCAAGGCTTCTAGTAACCAGCATTCCCCTTTGGTCTCTGAACCTACAAGTTCCAGGGAGTATTGTTATGTTCCTTTGACGGGATAGAAAACATATTTGAAGAAGTGAATGATGCTGAGTCAGTCAGCAAATTAATGGCACAGCCTTAGAACAACTGTTTTGATTTAAATTGTGTTTTCCTTCTACCACATGGTGCATCCTTGCTTAACTATGATGTCCAGTCATTGTACATGTGACATTGATATTATCTCGTGCGTTCAAAAGTGAGAGGAAGAGATAGGAGGAGAGTTACAGAGCAGGGGAGAGAGAGGGAGGAGGGAGAAGGGAGGAGAAAAGCTTGCAAGATTCCATAGGGAAACACATCTATCTATTCTATCCCTTTTCTCAATACGGGAGTTTAGAATTGAATGCTGCAGACAATGGCAGCCCAGCTACACTCCAGAAATAAATGTAAAAGCTGCGACTGCCATACCTTAGACATTGCTAGTGATGGGGGAGACACAGAAGCTTCAATTCTTTTTGGAGAGAGTTCTGGTGAGTCATCAGATGTGGTACTATGGTAACAGAGAACACTACTTCCCAAGCAATTAGTTTCTCAGAACTATCTAATAAGCAGTATGAGTAGCAGAATCTTGTTCAAAGATTGCATTTTAAACAAACGTCTGGAGTTTGAGAGAGGAATTATTGCTTTGGAATCATTGCGATTTAAATCTGAAGATAATTTTCAAACACCATCCTTTTTCCTACATAAATCAGGTACATATTCTTAGTAAGTGGGAGATACATTTCAAAAGTAAATACATCTCTATACAAGCTAATGATAGGTTACCTTCAAAATCATTTGAAAATAATCATAAATTTATACTACGCTTTGAAAATATACAGGCAAATATGTGTGTTCTTCATTGCATGTATGCCTTAACTGTGCCTATGAATACTTGCAAAATGGTAATGTAGAATATTTTTATCCAATCTTCATGTGCATACTTTGTGCATATTTGTGTGCGAAAATTCAAAAGAAGAAAAAGAAAAATTTTACATGCTCTTCCTGTAATTCCTTGGACTTCTTGTGCATTTGAAATCTACACATTGTAGTACCCTATGAGAGAAGACAGACATCTCTATACCTAGAGACTGAGAACTCTCATTCCTTCATCAGCACCTACATAGCCAGTGTAAAAGGGCGCTAACAGGGATTTCTTTGTTGGCTCAGAATATCAGATGATGCCTACTTTTGAAAGCATTGGATAACAAGCACCCCAAGTGTTCAAAAACCATTAGATCATCAAAGCAGGAATGCTTTGAGCACTGTGGTTTAATCTAGTTCTTTGGCCCCAGACCAGTGTCATCTCCAGGTTTTAGGTGAGAGGACCCCAGAAAATAAACATATACATAGCACAGGTATGCTTAAAGGAGTACTTACTAAGTTTTAGCGTTAAGAGGGTGTTCTCTGTTCTGTGCTTCTAGAAATAAAGGAGCATTTAATTGAAAAATTCCATTATGTGAAGAGATGCATTGCCCCTAAAAATACTTCGCACTTTGAACACACTTATGTCATTATTCTTGCCAGTTTCTGAATCAGTTCTCCAAGTCTTCTTTCTTGCATATCTTCTCATGGCTCCTCTGATATCTTAAATGGATTAAAACATTTACAGCAATTTCTATTGAATAAAAAACATTATGGTATGGCCTCATCCTCCTTATTCATGATTCTGGCACCTTGTGACCTGAGGCTTTCCCCATAAAATCAACAAGAGCATGAAAGGAAAACACTTTGAATCTATTCAGGACATCAAGGCAGCTGGGACAGCACAACTAAAGTTAATAAAATCACAGGACTTCAGAAAGTGGCAGGAAGGATGGGATGTGTGTTTGAAGCAAGAAGAATTCTGAGGAAAATTAATGGCAGTGTGTCTTTTAGTGTATATTTCAAAAATTAAACCCACACCATATTTTTTCTATCCCACTTCATCTATCCCATCAAAACAAGTGAGTGGGTAGAGAGCAAATTCTGTTAGAGCATGAAGGTGCTGGCCAGCCCTATGAACTCCCCTTTCAGGAAAGCTGAGCTTCTTCGGAGACGCAGAGCCCTAACCTTCCAGGTGCAGACATAGAAGGAGCCCTTGCGCTTTCAGTACCTGATGTGCTAATAAGGAGGCTGGAGGACACCGCTAAGATCCCCTGGCCAGCCCCAGCTGGAATGTCCTTAACTGATTCCACTAGAGAGGATTTTTGGACCAGGAAAAAGCCAAGAATACAATAAGCCAACAGGAGAAGGCAGCACATTCTCCCTTTCATGAAAAGGGCACCAGGGTTGGAGTAAAGAGTGGGGTTATTTTGCAACCAAGAGAAAAAAAATGGACGTCTGAGTGAAACGATCTCACAGTGTCACCTTGACTGTGACCAGGCAGGATCCAAAGTATGGAAATTAAGTAAGAGAGAAGGAGCAAAGGAGCAGAGACAGCAGGTTAGAAGAGCGTCTCGGAGAATGGAGCCATGAAGCAGGCCTGAAGGATTAGGGCTAGAACATGTCTTGGAAGTGGAGCTCTTGGTCCTCATGCCAAAACCCTGGGTTAATACCCAGCTCTGACATGAAAAAAACACTTCGCTAAAATAAAATACAAATAAAATTATGGAGCTGAAGCTCAATAAGGGAGCAAAAAGATGTATTCAACTGGTGAAAGATTAAGGTGTTTTAGGGTTCTACTGAATTTGACATTCAAATATCCGTGAATCAGATTGTTTTAATACTCTACCAAAGTGTGAGAGAAAGAAGCGAGATTCACCTGGTACAGTATTCATGGCAGAATAACAGAAATAGTAGTGCATATTAGAAAATCAAAGGTAAAATTAAAAATAAATATAAATATATATAATATATACAAAATATATCTATGTAACCTCCTCTGCCATAATTTCCTTTCATTTAGCTCAATGCATATTCATTTGGCACTGATATCATGATGAAATGCAACAGACTCATGTTAAAGACAATACATATATTTGTTGCTCACAGTTGTGGAGGATGCTAAGATCCACATTGACGCGTTAAGTTGTTTTGAGGCCTTTCTTGTTGACTTGCTGGTGACTTCCTCTTCCTGTGTCTTTGCATAATGTTTCCTCTGTGTCCTTTTTTTCCTGGTGTCTTATCTGTGGATGGACTTCTTCCTTTTATAGGGATGCAGGTCAGATGGGATTAGGGTCTACTCGAAGAGCCTCATTCTAACTTAATCATCTCTTCAAAAAACCTGTCACAAAACACAACTGCATACTGAAGTCCTGGGGGTCAGGGCTTAAACATATGAATTTGAGAGACACAGAATTCCCCCCCCCCCCAGGTACCGTTTATTTTCTGTTGTCTGTAAACTTTGCTATGTGCTATGTTATTTAAATCTCACATGTTTAGGTAAATTAATCATTACATCCAGTCCATAGAAAATAAAGCACAGGCACAGAGAAGTTAGGTGAAATTTACACAATATTTAGCAATCAGTCATCTGGAATTCTCACACAGGCAGTAGCTCAAACCAGCTGTCTTGTGGATAGTATCTCATTTTTAATTCCATGTATATAATGACATAGTAATCTCTATCTGTAATTTACAAACACCCCACTACCTGTAATCTGCAAACAGCTCAGTGATTATTTCTAGTTATGGTCATATGTTCATAAGTCTACTATTCTTGCAGTTGATAGCAATATGCAGAAAACCACTTATGCATAAATTACATATATATGTAGAATTTTGAATGCCATATATCTTTAAGCATATGGTGATATACATATATGTATATATTTATGCACAAGTTCTGTTTTGTAAAGTGACTAAATTATTTTCACAATATGGAACTTGTTCTTTTTGGTGAATATTGTTGTTGCTTTTTAATTAAAATGAATTAAAAAACAGCTGAAGTCATTACAAAAGAAGAATATGATCAACATTTGTTGAGAATTTTTTTATGCGATGAGAACTTTAGACATTCATTTTGGTGCATTTTCCTTATTAGCTTCAGATGATTAGTACTTTATTGATGAGAAATCTGACTCCTGAAAGTTAAGTCTGTATCAAAAAACTTGGTCGACGTTTTCAGGGCCTCCAACAAAATCCTAAGTAGGCATATTAAGGAAATTTGTTCCTAACAAAGTAAGTAAGGACTTCCAATGACTCCAGGAAAACTTGACCACCAATAAAAATGGCAGAATTGAGAGTAAAAATAAAAAGCAGCTCGATGTTAAAGAAATAAACTATTGGAAAAATAGCTATGATTTAAATATATTTGTTAAAACTTTAGCATCTGCAATCAACAGGTCATGTTAACAGGTTGAGGTCGCAAGAACCCCTCCCATGCAGTAAGATTAATGTCCTTATAAAAGTGGCTATGCACAACACTCTGCTTACTTTCCCTTCCACCTTTGGCAACATGAGAATATAGCATTCCTCCCCCAGTGAGGGTGCTGCAAGAAAGCCATCATCAAATGTCCTGCACCTCAATCTTAGACTTGCCAGGCTCCACAGCTATGAGAGTAAACTACCTACTGTGTGGTATTGCATTTGAAAACACAAACAGACTGAAGTAGACATTAATAGTTATTTAGGAGATCAAGACTGTTGTTATAAAGACTTGGTTTTGCAAAAACTAGCTGCAGACAACCATGTTGCACATTTCTCAGTGGCCTGTCCTTGCTCTGAGGAGTGTACTTCTTTTCTTACCTTAAATTGGCCCACATTCACTCTGCATAACGTGCTTCTTTCCCTTCCTTTAACATCTTTAAAAAATGTAAAGCTTCACTACCTTTTGTGCTTGTCTTGACCAATTCTTTGCTCAGGATGAAAAGAACCAAGAAGGGATCCCTGAGAAGAACACAGCACCTGACAACCTGCTATCCCAATTTTGACCAAGCTAGCCAGCAGGCACCACGCCATGCCATAGGACACATCTTGCAGATCCCAGTAACCCATTCATTTGAAAATTGGAAGCTATTTGACCCTGACAATCTGAAAAAGGAAGGATCTATCTTCTACTGCAGTACTGATTGCATTCAGTATAAGCTTAGAAATGGTGAGAAATGGGTACATAATGACAGTTTAAACTACTATACTACCGTTCAGTTAGATCTTTTCTACAAAAGGCAAGGGCAGTGGTGTGTGACACCTTATGTTTGGGCTTTTGTAGCTATTTACCTTTGGAGAGGGCCAAGAACTGTGGTCCCTCAGGAAGCGGAAACTGATGGTGTTAAGGATCCTCTCCTCAGATGCCCACCTGTCTCTCAGGTATATATGTCCCTTTCACCTGTTTAATAAAAACAGCCACACTGGGTGGTCTCCTCCACCTCCTCCTTTTAATGCTCAGGCCAATAAATGTTCAGTAAATTCACCAGTGGCTAGTGCCACAGAGAGACTCAGTTTTCCCAACTGTTTCTTGTGCTCCTTAGACAGCTTCAAAACCAGAAGGACATGCTCACAGTGAAATGATTTAGTCTCGTAGCTCAAAGCTCATTCTTCTAACTGAGAGAGATCAAAGGAATAAAAGGGACTACTTGAGTCCAGGTTCCTTTTTTAGTGGCAGATACATAACAGTGCAAAAAACAAAGATCCTAGCACAGTGGCAGTGAACCTTTTAGACACCAGTGCCCAAACTGTGACGCCAAACCCACTTTTTATTACTAAGTGACAACACTGCAATTAAAACTAAATACTGAGATTTTAGTTCAGAAAAAACCCCCTCATACATTAATATCTCTTGTCTTAAAAGAAAAACAAATTACACAGGTGCCATAAGTTTACCACCAATGTCCTAGTAAGTTTGCATATGATTTTCAAACTTTTATCCTTGTTTTTGACCTCTCATGAACAAGCAACCAGTTTGTCTTGTCCACTTACTGTACCCTAGATCCTTATGACCCAATTGTGTTTGCTGTGGTCAATAATCAGGACCCAGATGAGAAAAAATGAAGAGAGACCAAGAAAAAAGATATGCCAAAATTACAGCTGTCACAAATGGCAATGATTCAAGCACATTCCAGTCACCTGAAGAGACCCAATCAGGGAAAATGTTTCTGCTTTAAATGGAAAAAACTGCACTCTGAGCACATGACCATACCAAGCCCCCACTCAGGCCCTGCTCCGTGATGCAGGCTGCCAACGTGCCTGAGTCATGGCATAGAGGACTGAATGGATCCACTCCCAGAGAGAAGCCAGGTCAGCCAAACACTCACCTCCCACTCTGGTGAGGAGGGCTGAAGGGGCTCAGGACAATCTGCAATAACCCTGTCCCAAGACATTTGCATCTTCTGTGAGAAACCCTGGGTGACCTTAGATGTCATGGATAAGCAGTTTTAATTCCTTTGATACTCTGTTGTAACTTCCCTTTCTACAAAATTTTTGTCTAGATCTATAGCTATAATTGGGGTTAGGAGAGCCCTGGTCAAAGCTTTACTACTCCTGCATTGACATGTCAATTTGAAGGGCAAATGTTCAACCATGAGTCTTTAACTTTCCCAAAGTGTCTTACTCATTTACTGGGAAGAGATTTACTAGTAAAACTGGTGACAATATATCTTACCACATATGCTGCTGTCATTCACCTCAAGGGACACCAATGAGATATGTCTAAAGTCTCTTTGGAAAATCAAAAGGCTGATAGGCAAGAATAGTCAGGGTGCTTGTCAAAGAAATCATTCTCCATCTCGGACTTCTTCAGTCTCTTCAGAGTAAAAGTGGACCTTTTACTACCTCTCAAATAAGTCAGAAGATAGCAAAGACTTTGGGAATAAAGTTCAATCTCCATTCTTCATAAAGCTCTCAGTCCTCCAGAAAGGCTGAAACAGCCAATTGGATCCCAAAGAAAAGGCTGGAAAAGAATTGCCAGGATATTTCTGAGTCTTGACTCCAATTCAAAATGAAGAGTCAACAGTTTTAGCAGGATTCAAAACACCCACGGTTATGGTTGATACCCTGTGTCCACTTGAGAAGTTTATAAGTTTAACTGAGTGACTCAGCAGGGAACCAGAGTCCTTACTTTTTAAACATCCTCATCTTGTGTAAGAGGAGGGCATGAAAATGGTGTGGGCAGATAGCCTGCATACAATATAAGGGAGGAAAAAAGGGCTTCTTCTCCCCTGTTTTTTCTTTCTGCTTTTGCTGTCTTCTGCTGCATGGAACTATTTCCCCAGTGTTGTCACTCTGCTTTGCAGCCAGCTGGTTATAGACTGAAACCTCCACAAACTGTGAAATAAATAACACATCCCTTCCTGCATTTTAGGTGTCTAGTATTCTGTCTCAGTGATAAGAGAAAAGTAACACCCAAAATTGGTCTAAGTATGCATTCATTTGAAATGTTATATGGGATGCCTTTATCTTCTGGTATGGTAGTAGACCCAGGGACTACAGATTTCTTGCAATATCTTATTAATCTTGGTTGAGTACAACAGCCAATCTAACTATATGGGAACAGAATAGGGCCAGATTTTGGCCCAGGGGAATCACTTGGAGCTGGGGCAGTCACAATAATTTGGAAAGATGAGTGTTTTAGTTACTTTTTACTCATTGTTGAGACAAAATACATGATGCCCAAAGTTAAAGAATGAAAAGTTTACTTCTTACAGTTCTTGGAGGTCTCACTCCGTACTCTGTTGGCTCTGAGGCAGCGTGGCATGGCAGGGCAGCCATTCATGGCCACTGCAAGCAGAAAAGGTGAAAGCTAAAAAGTGAGACACACCTTCTTCCTCCCTTTACATCATATCCTGGCTCTACCCTTCGGCAGGTTAAACACACCACCAATCCAAGCACTAGACAACGAACCAATCACAACTGCTAGATTCAGTTGCCTCCATGACTGAATGAAGCTTTGGGGAACATTTAAATAAACAACACCAAGGGGAATCCCACAGATCCATTAAAACCAAAATGAAAACGTTCTTATTCAGTGATCATTGCCACTTCCACTGCAGAAAGGTGGCATAGATGAGAGAGAGAGAGAGAGAGAGAGAGAGAGAGAGAGATTCACATTTGTAAGTCAAATCCAGTCCCACCTGAGCTGTCTGAGGAAAAAGAACACCTTAAAGAAGGTACTCCTTGAGTGTCTGGAGGAACTGAGGATTTTCTTCGAAAACCAAGACTCCAGTACTACTTGTTTTCAGATAAGTAGAGTCACTAATGATGCCTAATTCACCACAGTTTAAATGGACACTGTATCAGGACATCTACTCTTAATTAGATCTATAATGTGAGTAATCCTGCTAAGACTAAGGCTCCCAGGCTCTTGATAATCTATCTAATATACCTCTTTGCCATGTTTTCTTCTTCATGGGAAGACTGGAAGTCATAGTCTATCTTTTAAGATAGACAAGGAAATATTCTGACTTGTTTCTTTTCATATTTGGGCTCTAAATCTCCAAGCTAATAGTAAAATTTATCCATTCAATGTTTCAGATGGTAACCCAGACTAAAGCCCATGACTCTTCTGAAACCTCACCAAGCTTTCTTCCTTTGAAGAGGCAGGTCAACAGTTACTCACCAGCACCAACCCTCTCCTCATTGCATTCTGACTTGTTTTTCTCAGTGCAGCCAATGAGTCACAACATACTAATGTAGTTAGAGAACACAGATCTCCAGGAGCTAAGGCCCACAGCCCTTTCAATTGGAAGCAACTGTTTGAAGACAGAGACCTCTATACCTTCGGTAACCTATAAAGAATTATTGGAATTTATATCTCTCAGTGGAAAATGAGGAAGAAGTTTGAGTTGTTCCAGTTGGCTGGGAAAAAGGGTGTGATCTGTCAGTCACAGAGATATGGGGTGGGAGGAACAGATCCAGGACACATGCACAAATCATGGTTAGAGAAAGCTATCTTCAATTCATCTGGCATGAAACCAAACAGGATTTTGGTGAGATAGCCTAGATTTGGTGTCAGAATGGAGGAGATAAAAGATGGCTACCATTAACCTTATCACCACTGTCTGCTCCTTGGCCCACTCTGCACCCTGCAGAATGTACTTCTTTACTTCTTTTCCTACCTTCCATTGGCCCATACTCGCTCTGCATAGCATACTTATTTTCCTACCTTTAGTAACTTTAATAAATGTAAAACATTTCAAAAAATAATAACTAACACAAAGACCCATGAGAACTAGTTTGGTCTCTTCCAAAAGTAGAAAACTTAATAGCCTAAGAATCTTCCATGAGGCTGTATCTCTTAAAAGACATACTAATTTTTAATGGTGACACAGAACAAACCTACAATACATGAACTTACAGTGAGCAAATCATGTCCAAAGGATTGTGTTGTAGTGAGTGGTTGGCAGGAGAAGAACACAATACAGGACACATGATTTATAGTATTATTTATAACGGTCATCCAAGGAGTCAGATACAAAGAAAGTGCAAGAAATCTGCCTATACACTAAAGACCTAAAGAATCCAGCCAAGGACCTGGATCCCATGATAATAATCTGTGTGAGTTCAGTGAAGACCCAGAGCCCATGGCAATGCATCTCATGAGTCCAGCTGGAGGCCTGGAGCCCATGATTATGAATCATGCAAGTCTGTCTCACGATCTGAGATGGGAAAACCCCAATGTCAGCAACGGAAACTAGAGAGTCTGTACCAGTGGGATGAAGGATCTGTGCCAGTAGGCTGAGGGTTTTGCACTGGAGCCAGGAAGCAACGTTCAAAACAAGAACAGAGTGGCCCTGAAAAGTACCACATCCATCCTCAGTGACAATAAGCTTCCAAGCTCCTGTGACGATGAGAACAGCTGAGTTCATATCAGGAAGCCAGCATGACAAGCTTCTCCTGGAGATTGAGCAGCACACGTCTACTCTTCTGCAGCCAGGAAGCGATGCTGAATGTAAGGACCAAAGCTTTCCCAAAGTGAACTTCAGCGGTTCTCAGTGAAAAGGTCCTAAGTTCCTCCAATCATGACAGCTGAGTTCATATCAGGGAAGCCAGCATGACAAGCTCCTCCAGGAGAACCAACAGCTCCAAAAGAACCAACAGCTCCAAACAACACCACTCTTCCTTTCTAGGTCTCCTTTTTATGCTGACAACAGTCTTCAGATGGGTCATCTACACTCAGCACCACACTACTTCAGTGCAGGTGGTGTTTAAATTGGCCATCAACGTCCAATCCACCACAGAGAAAAACCAATCAATTCCAATTAATGTTTCAAATGAATCGTTCATCCTGTTAAAATCACCTGAAGAGGCATTTAAAAATACTATGCTTTATGTTCAGAGATCTCAGTTAATTGAGCTAGAGTAGGGATTTGGAATCAAACTATTTCAATTTAGGAATCTATGAATGTTGTTAATGGATACAACAGGGAGTAAGAACTCTTTGTGTAATAGTTTTGCGAGGAGTAAAAGCTGCCAGTAGACTCTTGGATGTACCATAATGGAGTTAGGCAGATCTCAGTGACCAAAACACTTCTCCTAAAGAAAGAAACACTTCTCCTAAAGAAGGCTTCCCAGTTAAAGTGCTACTCTAAAGATTATTTCTGTCCATAAATTATTGTTTCTTTTTCATTGATGGCATAGCATCTACTAAGTTTGGTACTGTAATACTTAAAAATATTAATTTAAAATTATTACTATCTTGGAAGTGACAAAAACATAGGAAGTTTTCATTAAAAGTCAATGTGGAGAAATGTTTAAGGAAGTGTGAGGAAAAATAAAATTTCCAGAGAAAATTTGAAAAGAAAAATGAAAGAAACAGTCATTGTTAAAATGGAGTGTTGTTACATTGTTTTAGGTCCTCCGCTAAACCATGGTGTGGATCAAATTACTTCATCCTTGCAACAATAAGCACAGCCTTGGGTACATTTTACAGCTAAGAATGCAAGTCCAAACTCAGAGAGGAAAAGAAATGATTCATTAACACTAGAACTCATAGTTCATGACATGAGTCCAATGGTCATAATATATGGTATTATTATGGTAATATATGATATTATTGAATGGTGCTCTTAAGTTAATGTTACACTTTTCCATGGAAGGAAAAAGAAATCCATAGAGCTCAAAGTAGCAGAGAAGAATGAACCAAGGATATCTGAAGGTACTGAAGAGAGATGATGATGCCCCAGATAGGAAGCCTGCTTCCCTTCCCTTCTCTCCACCTCACCATGGGAAGCAACATTCCCCAGATTCAAGCAGGGTACGTAACATTTATGTGGGTGTACAATTCTTGCCTACTTTTGTTCTTGCATCAACTGCTTAACAGAGATTAATATGGTGCATGCCAAACACTATATTGAGTATATTGGCACAAACAACCTTTTTACAAAACTACCTACATAACCTACAGGAAGAGACAAATACATTAAAGTAACAGGATGTTGAGGACAATAAATGAAACAATTTTTTTTTTCAGGGGGAGGAATGACAAATAGAGGGAAGACAGAAAGTAAGGGAAAAAAAGCAAAGGAAAGCAAAAGAAGATTTCAGAAACATAAAATAGCTACACTGGAGGAGGGAACCTTAATGCTGAAAATAGTCACATGATAGATTGTGCTGTCCACAGAAACCCACCTTCTTGTGTTCATCTTGGCTTTTGGTCTTGTAAGGATAAAGAGCCAATAGCTTTTTAAGCCTTATTGATGACGATATACAGTGAACCTTCACCTCTCCACACATCCACTTAATTCTTCAAAAAATTCCCAATGGAGGAGAAGTGCTTTATAAACCACCTAATTTCCTCTGAGTGCTATCATTATGGGCCAATTTATTTGAAAGTATTTCCTGAAAAAATATTACCTACCAACTAATAGGGATCTGTTCAGCAATTGTAGAATCCTATGGTAGCTATTTAGAAGTGCTGCAAATATACAATGCATGTGTACTTGTTTTATTTCTCTTATAATTTGAAGGTTATTTTAGAAAAAATAAGATATGTTTGTATTAACTCATATTTTTGGGCTAATTGAATAGTTCTATTCTTCCAGTGGGGTTGTTGAAAAAGAGGAAAAGTAAAAACTCTATGCTCCTTTAATTCATCCCAAGGCTTCTGCTGTGGGGCACAAAGCCTTCAAGTGTTTGCTATTCACTCATGCATGGTTCAAGGATTCTACTCAAAAACCTTAGAGCTGTTTATACATCTTCCATTTCACTGTATTTTCATTTTGATTGATTTTTACAGTTCTCTTCTGAAGTTTATGACTTGGAGATAAAATGAGCTTGGCACTGTCCACTTGATATTAAAGAATGTGCTGAACACTTGCTTTTAAAGAGAAAATTGGATCTGTGATGTGACTGTTTTTATTTAATATCAGGTAGTCACAACTTGTTAAGACCTGCTTTCCATAACATTCTGCAGTTGCACTTATAATGAAAACTCATTTTTAGTATTTGGTGTATTCTTACAGCAGGACTTCATCAGTAAATTATAATTTTCCTTTTATTCTAAACTGATCCTCACATTAAATTCTAATGTAGTAATGCAGTTTATTTTTGATTATATTAATACAAATTAATAAAAAAATTAACAGAAACTGATTGATGTCTAGGTAGTAGTTTAATACCAATGTCAGCTTCCTGGTTTGGATATTATATTAAAGTTACATAGGACGTTACCATTTGAGGGTATGAGGGTAAGGGCCCATGAGACTTTCTCATCGTTAGCTTTAAGTTACTACAAGAAAATGCTGAGGATACTGTCTCATATGGAGGGAAGGTTTACACATCTTACACTTTTGGAGGCTCAGAGGCATTGTGAAGGCATCAATTCAGGTCTAGTGAGAGGAGCAGATGGTATCATACCATGACAGGGGTGCTCACATATTGAGCCAAGAAACAGAGAGATGGGAAGACATAAGTCTCATGACCCCCTTTGAACCTTTGCACTGCCTACCAGCCTCCACATTTTAAAACTCCATTGTACCCCCTGATACCATCATCTGTGAAACCAATGCTATACATATGAACCTTTGGGTGACATCTATCCCAGAGTTAGAAGACTTTATATACTATTTGTGTAACATTTGTGAGTCTATCATTATTTCAAAATTTATAAAAAAGTGTAAAATTTTTTCTTGGTTTAAAATTTTATTTTAAAGAGAATAAAACAAAAGAGGACACATTAAAGCACATAAGAACAGAATGATGTAAGCAACACAGTACTTCACAACAAGACAACCAGATATTAACAGTAGTTACCATAATATCTCTTTCTTTGAAACAGTTGAGCACACCTTCATACAAAATAATATCAAACATAACAAAATAGTATAAAAAACATTCAAGAGAATGAAAGTATTATAGGGTATTCTGAGCCAAATAACAGAAAATGAACAATGGCTACTATAATATCTCATTTTCCATGAAAATTTTGTTTATACTATCATGTATATTAAAATCCAATAAGACACAACATGATGGAACAAGTGGTAATAGAAGAACAAAAGAATGGTACGACTTCAAAGCAAGATGATATTAAATCAGCAATGGCTGCCATAATGTCGTGTTTTCTTCAAAATAACTGCTCATACCATCACACATAATAAAATCAAACAAAACAATAAAATCATTCTAACTGATGAATGAAAACATTATAAGATTTCAAAGCAATATAATGGGGAATCATGATTACCCTAAAACCTTATACACTCTTACCATTTCTTAAGCAATGGAGAATATATGGTATTTCTACATGTAAGTTTGACTTATTTCACTTATGAGTATGGTCTCATGTAGCATCTATTTATTTATAAATATCTAAATGTTATCATTCTTTATAGCTGAATAGTACTCCACTGTATAAAAATACCACAACATTTTTATCCATTCCTCAGTTGATGGGCACTTAGGTTGTTTCCAAGATCTGGCTATTACAAATTGTGCTGCTATAAACATTGGTGCACATATATCATTGTGGTATGATATTTTCAGTTCTTCTGGGAATATTCCTAGAAGTGGAATAGCTGGGTAAAATGGGGCTTCCAATCCCAGCTTTTTGAGGAATTTCCAGATTGACCTCCACAGTAGTTGTACCAGTCTACACTCCCACCAACATTGCGGAAGAGTTCCTTTTTCCCCCACATCATATCCAGTATTTGTTGTTGGTAGGTTTTTTTATCCTGGCCATTCTTTCTGGAGTGACATGGAATCTCACTGTGGTTTTAATGTGCATTTCTCTAATGACTAATGGTGATGAACATTATTTCATGTATTTATTTGCCATTTGTATTTCTTCATCTGAGAACTGTATTCATCTCAGATGCCCATTTTTGGATTGGGTCTTTGAATTTAGGGGTCTGATTTTTTTAATTCTTTGTAAGTTCTAGACAGAACTCCTTTGTCGGAGGGACAGTTCTCTAAGATTTTTTTCCCAGTTTGTGGGTTTTGTTTTCACTATGCTGGAGATTTCTTTTGACTTGCAGAAACTCTTTAATAAGACGTGATCCCAGTTATTGATTCTGGGAAGTATTTCCCATGTGGTTTGATTCTTGTTCATGAATACTCTGCCTATCTCTATGTCTTCAAGATTTTTACCTACTTTGTCTTCCAACAGATTTAGTGGTTCTGTTTTAATATTTAGATCTTTGATCCATTTAGATTTTAGTTTAGTACATGCTGATAGGCATGGGTCTAGTTTTAGTTTTTGGCATATGGATAGCCAATTTTTCTAGCACCATTTATTAAAGAGACTATCATTCTTCCAGGAAACATGTAGCCCCTTTATCAAAGACATTAAAAGAGACTATCATTCTTCCAGGAAACATGTAGCCCCTTTATCAAAAACATGTGGCCCCTTTATCAAAGACAAGGTGGTTGAGTGTTTTTGTGGTTTTGGTTATATCTTCCAATCTATTCCATTGATCTTCAGATCTGTTTTTATTCCAGTACTATGTTGATTTTATTACAGTAGCTTTGTAGTATAACTTCAAGTCAGGGATTGTGATTCTTCCTGCCTTGCCTTTTCTGCTTAGAATTGCCTTTGCTATTCTAAGTCTCTTCTGGCTCCAGATGAATTTTAAGAGTGATTTCTCTAGATCTATGAGGTATGTTAGTGGTATTTTCATTGGGATTACATTGAATCTGTATAACAATTTTGGGAGAATAACCATTTTCACAATGTTTATTCTTTCTATCCATGAACAAGGGATATCTTTCCATTTTCTGAGGTCCTCCTCAATTTCTTTTTTCATGTTATTGTGATCTTCCATGTACAGATCTTTTACTTCTTCCATTAGATTAATTCCTAAGTATTTCATTTTTTTGGATGCTATTGTGAAGGGTGTGGCTTCTATTATTTCTCCCTCAGTGCTTTTTGTTAGTGTATAGGAATGCTATTGAGTTTTGAGTATTGACTTTGTATCCAGCTACATTGTGGAATTTATTTATTACATCTAGGAGTCTTTCAATGGAGTTTTGAGGGTCTTATATGTAGAGTATCATGTTGTCTGCAAATAGTAATTTAACTTCCTCTTTTCCTATTATTACTCCTTTCATTTCTCTCTCTTGTCTAATTGCTCTGGCTAGTATTTCCAGTACTATGTTGAATAGGAGTGGTGATAAGGAACATCTTTGTCTTGTCTCTGATTTGAAGGTAAAGGCTTTCAGTTTTGGGGCATTTAATATGATGCTGGCTTTTGGTTTGTTGTAGATGGCTTTATCATATTGAGGTAAAGACCACCTATTCAAAGTCTCTGTAAGGTTCTTATCATGAATGAGTGCTGGACCTTATCAAAAGCTTTTTCTGCATCTATAGAGATGATCCTGTGATTTTTACTTTTGGCTCTATTGATATGGTGGATTGCATTTATTGATTTTTGTATGTTGAACCACCCCTGCCTTCTTGGGATGAATCCCACTTGGTCGGGGTGAGTAATGTTCTTGATGATTTGCTGTATCCTGTTTGCCAATATTTTATTGAGAATTTTTGCATCTATGTTCATTAGGGAGATTGGCCTATGGTTCTCTTTTTTAGTTGGGCCTTTGTCAGGTTTTGGTACTAGAGTAATACTTGCTTCCAGGAATGACTTAGGAAGAATTGCTTCCCTTTCAATTTCACTGAAGAGTTTGAGGAGTGTTGGCATAAAGTCTCCTTTGTATTTCTTGTAGAATTCCGTAGTGAATCCATCTCAACCTGGGGTGTTCTTGGTTGGTAAGGACTTAATTACATTTTAAATTTCATTAATAGAAATTGGGTTATTCAGCAGTTTTATACCTTCTTGACCCAGGTTGGTAGTTCATATGTTTCTAGGTATCGGTCCATTTTTTCTGTGTTATCGAACCTATGAGAGTAGAAGTTTTTGAAATACATGTTGATGATTTTCTGTATTTCCACAGAGTCTGTATTGATTTCACCTTTTTCATTCCTTATTGCGTGAATTTGAGTTTTTTATTTCCTTTTTTTATAAGGTTGGTTACTGGCTTATCAATTTTTTTTATTCTTTCAAAGAACCAACTGTTTGACTTGTTGATTCTTTTTATTATTTTCTTAGTCTCTATTGCATTAATTTCTGCTCTGATCTTTATGATTTCCTCCCTTCTTATAGTTTCAAGCTTGGCTTGCTCTTCTTTTTCTAGATGTTTGAGGTGTAATATGAGATTGTTTATTTGTGTTTGTTCTGTTTTCCTGATGTGGGAACTCAGTGCAATAAATTTTTCTCTGAGGACTGCTTTCATTGCATCCCACAGATTCTGTTAAGTTGTGTCTGTATTTTCATTTGCTTGTAGATGTTGTTTAATTTCTTCTTTCATTTCCTCTGTGACTCACTGCTCAAGAGCATATTATTCAATTTCCATGTGTTTGTAGGATTTTCACAGTTTCTTTTATCATTAATTTCTAGTTTCATGGCGCTATGACCCAATAACATGCATGGGATAATTTCAATTCTTTTGCATTAACTTAAATATGTTATGTGGGCTAGTATATGTTCTATTTTAGAGAATGTCCCATGTACTGCTGAAAGAAATGTATATTCTGATGTTGTTGGATGGAACACTCTGTATACATCCACCAATTCCATTTGTTCACAGGTGTGATTCAATTTTGTTATTTCTTTCCTGATTTTCTGTATTGTTGATCTATCCCTTTGTGTCAATGGCATATGAAAGACACCTGTCATAACTGTGTTATTGCTTATTTGATTTTTCAGTTCTGTTAGCACTTGCTTTGTATAGCTGAGTGCTCTGGAATTTGGTGCATATATATTTAAGACTGTTGTTTTTACTCTTGAAGTTTTCCCCCAACTAGTATGTAGTGACCTTTTTTATCTATTTGGATAATTATTGGTTTGAACTTCATATTGTGTGCAAACAGAATAGCTACCCCAAATTTTTTGCACATTCTTATTGCATGAAGTATTATTTTCCATCCTTTAACAATCAGTCTATGAGTTTCCTTTTGGGTTAGATGGGTTTCTTATAGACAGCATATGGTTGGATGTTGTTTTTTTATCCATTCTGCCAGTCTGTTTCTTTTCATTGGTGAATTGAGGCCATTTACATTAATGGTTATAACTGTTATATATTGGTTTATTGTTGACATGTTATCTTTCTGCTGTTGTATCTTTACCTTTCCATTCTGTTTAATTGTCTGCCTTGCTTAGTGGTTCTTTCCCATGTGTGTCTAGAATATCTTTCAGTATTCTTTGTAGGGTTGGCTTGGTGATCATGAAGTTCTTCAGCTGTTTTTTGTCATGGAAGTATCTTATTTCTTCATCCATTTTGAAGAGCAGTTTGCAGGGTCCATCAGTCTGGGATGGAAGTCATTTTTCCTTTAGGATCTGAAATACTTCACTCCATGCTCTTCTTGACTTCATAATTTGTGTTGAGAAGTCTGCTGTGATTCTGATAGGTTTTCCTTTATAGGTGATCTGTCATTTCTCTCTAACAGCTTTTAATATTCTGTTCTTATGTTGGATTTCTGTGATGGTGATTATTATAAGTCTGGATGTAGTTTTATTTTGGTTATGGATACTTGGAGTTCTATATGTTTCACTAATCCATATGTCAGTTTCCAATCTCATGTTTGGGAAATTTTCAGCTATTACTTCTGTAAATAGCTTGTTGATATCACTTGTGTTGTCCCCTTCTTTTTCATTGATTCCTATTAAACTTATATTTTTTTTCTTTGCCTCATCTTGCAACTGTTGAATTGTTATTTTCTGATTACTTGTTATTTTTAAAAGATCTTTCCTTTGCTGTTCACTGGCTGCAATCTTATCTTTGAGGTGGTAAATTCTATCTTCACTTTCATTGAGGCAGTTTTGGCAACTTTCAATAGAATTTTTGATTTCCTGTATATCTCTTTGAATCTGTTTCATGCATTCTGTTTTTTTCTTATACTGTTCATTTAGGGATTCTATCCATTCACTTTGTTCACCTAATTTTTTGACTGTCTTCTTTAAATGTGTTCACTGTTTCTTTCATTCCTTGTCATTTCTTGTTTTACCTGGGAGATTATTTCTGATTTGAGATTCTTTATAGCTTCCCTGAGTTGCTGCTTGATGTCAATTGATATCATTTCAGGCATTTCTGGTATATGGCTTATATTTTCTTCTATGTACATGGCTCCTAGGCTTTCTTGGGATCAGCTGGAGGTTTGAGATTGAATTTTGGTCTTTCATCTTGTCATTTTCCTATATTTCTGCACTTTAAGTTATATTCCAAAGCTTCCCCTGGGCATGTTGGAAATCACTTCCTGTGCCCTCAGCTCCTGGGCTGAATGAAGGTTGTTGAGCATGGCCCAGTCAGGCCCGCAGGACCTCCTGAGCCTAGTCCTGTGTTCCAGGGAGCTGGGCACCAACTTAAATGCTGGGAGTGATGGTCTTAAACTCTCCAGCCCAGTGCTGGTGGGTTGAAACTCCCCTCACACGGCCCTGTCTCCAGGACTGAAAGAAGGTCACGGGCATGATCCAGTCAGGCCCCCAAAACCTCCTAAGCCTAGTCCATTGTTTTAGGGAGCTGGGTGGCACTTAACCACTGGGAGCGATGGTCGTACACTCTCCCTGGGCCAGCACCAGTGGGCTGAAACTCCCCTTGCAAGGTCCTGGCCCCCCTGACTTAAGGAAGGCTGCTGGGCATGTCCTAAATTTTTTTCAATAAAACATAATATTTTAGTATAAGAAACATACTTTGGAATATTAATTCTGTGTGGCTGAATCCAGCACTGAAGATCTGGGTGACTCTGGGATAATTATTTGACTTCTGGAAGTCTCTATTTTTTATCTCTAAGTTGGCAATAATAGACTGGGTTTAAAAATTAAATAGAAAAATGTACCCAATGAAGCCAGCCTGGAAAAGCTGTTAAAAAATATGATATGCCATTAGCAACATAAAATAAAACCAACAGTGATAAGGAAAAATGTTTTTTAAATTTATTAAGTTTGAATGCTTTTCTACTACATACATGTGGCTTTATGTAAAATGTGGGTTTTAAGGTATGATTTATAGGTCTCTTAATTTCTTACACATTTGTGTCCCAGTTCTATGGTTGTGAGGAAACTAGAAGATGCATAATTGATACTAGCAAGATAAACGTAATTTTTCTTGTCTCCTTCCTGCCTGTTGCAATACCTCCCTAGGGGGATGTTCATTGCTGCCTATCATAGGATCAAAACCTAAATATGTTGGCTAAACAGATTAGCTGTCTAAGGACCTTTGATATTGCAAAGGATGATCTTTCTTGTGCCCCCTTTCATAATTAAAACAGATGATCCACTGTAATTATAGTAAACAATCCATTGGATATCAGCTTTGCATGGAAAGCAAGCACTGTAACTTCATAACCCTGAACAGCCAAGCAGCAACATTTTTTCCCTGTGACAGGCACCCAGTCTATACTTAATTTGAGAAAGGGCATTGATGCTTCTCAATGTGTGTGTGTCATTTTTTCTTGCATTTGTTTCTTAGCCAATAATGAGTGTGCCAGTGCATTCCAAATGAGTAGAATCTTTATAGATATATTTTTTGAAAAGTACTTCTGAAGCTGTGTCTCATTCTAACAACAAATACCAACTATCATAGTCTAACATGTACACTATTCATTGTGCTTCAAAAGTTGATGTGTAAATGCAAATATGTATATAAGGCTATTAAATTTCCTTTTTAAAGAGCCTCTTAGAAAGAGAGTTGTCTTCTCATCATAGTCATAATAGAACTTCCTCCCACTATATCAAACTTCCACATCATTTTTTTGTCATATTTCAGCAAGTGTTCACAATAGATTGTGGACCAGTGATTGAAGGTTGGAACTGATAGAATTCTAAGATGTATAATTTTTGTCAGATATATAGAAATAAATAGTAAATGCACATTTTGGTCTTGATTCCCTTTTGCATTCTATACGTTTTGATAACTGTCTTCCAGAAGTTTAACTGCATGGGCTGTTGATCAATAAAATAATAGTTCCTGAGTGAACAAAAGAAGTCTGATAACATGTTATATATGACCCAATGAACATTTATGGTATTATCAAAGAACTGCAGAAAAGCTAACACTCTGGGAAATAAAATGATCAAGCACAAAAGACTTGTACAAACATCTTATACAATAACAAAGGAAAAAATTCCTTCTCTGATAAGTAATACCTTTGACAATAACAAAATCATCTTCAAGATTGTTCACAGCTTTCCTTTATTCTCAGTGAAGCTGGCCAAGCTACTCAGATGTTGAAACCTATGCAAAATCTAAACTTACACTTTTTCATTTATCTCCTCAGAGAGATATATAAGTTATTTAACATTAAAGTTTACAATTTCATTTGTAAAATTAGAGAAGCTTTAAAATCCTGCCAATATCATGTAGATAAAATGGTGCCATGTAACAAAGCTATGTAATGTAATATCATTATAGTGTATTTGAAGCTATGAACCCCTCCCCCAAATCTTATTAAAACAGGCCGGCTGTCAAACTGATACTGTATAGTCTCAATACACCACCTCTAACACACAATCTCTTTCATTCTTAGAACCTGAGGAGTGTATAAAAGCTCTAAAAGACTTAAATAATTCAGTCTTCAGCTAGACTCCTATCTAAAGCTGTGTGGGAGGAGGGAGGGATTCTGCCGTCATTAGCAAGTTCTCACTGATGTCTTTATTCTTTGGGGGAGCATGGTGTCCTCTTTATGGCCTTTCGGAGATCAACCACTGTGCCTTGCTGAGGCTTAATGAAGTCCCTCTTACCCAGACCAGGGTCGTGATGTAGAAACCGAGGAGGGGACCCTTAGGTTCACTTGGTTCCTCTGTGTAAGGGAAATCAGCATCCAAACTCATCCACATCATGTCTTTAGTAAAATCTAAAGGAACACGATTCACTGTACTGTGTGCACATGATGACCATTGTCTTTATCATTTAGTTGAAAAGAACAATAAGGAAGCCAGTAAGGAAGCTTATGTTTTGAACCATAAGCATAACACTGTTAGGTTAAGTATTAATTGTAAGCATTATAGTCTATGGAGTAGTCTCCAAGGAAAATTGTTTCTGAGGGATGTAAGTTTACAATTTTATATGTAAAATAAGAGAAAATAAAAAATGTTGCCAACTATTGCGTTGAAAAAATAATGTCATGCATTGCACTACTTTATGTGACTTTTAAAGTGTAAGTTACAACACTGTCATACGGTTCAAGCCTTCAGGGGACACTGCAGTTCCAAACCAGAGCAGCAAATATTACTGAGATATTGTGATAGTCCTGGAGTAAGTATTCTCCCCTTGAAATACTTCTTTGATTTATTAAAAATGCTAGCATGCATCCAGTGATAACCCATTATAAATATGAGTAAAGCAAAGCTCAGAGAAGTTAATGAGCATTTATTCACATTGTCACTTAGAAACATTAATGAGAAACTGATTTTTAGCTTTGTAGTTCAAGTCACTATGTTACAGAAATGAACAGGAAGATAGGTCTCCAGATTTTCTAACATTTAGAATCATGTGAGGGAGACAAGCACTGATCAAGGAACTCCAAAATAAATGAATAATGAAAAGTTGGTAAAAGTGGTGTGGAGGAGAATAGTGCCATTTTGTGGAAGTTTATAATAATGAAACTTGACTGAGCCTAACAGACCATGGAAAAGCTTTCTCCAGGAGAATTATCATTAAGAAGAGGTGTGAAAAAATGTGAACTCCAGGATGGGAGCCAGGGAAATCTGGACTGGTTCAAATCAGGCCAGAAGATTGTTACATATTGTTAGATAATCATATAATGGTTTTGGAAAACAAAATAAGCCAAATAAAACACACTTTAGCAGAACACAAACTTTTTTGATAGTAACTAAAGCCTCTACGAATACAAGTATAAATGCACTAAAATTCATATTACAGGCAAAGATATGTTTTCTCCCCACAATCTGATAAAAGAGCTAGTGACCCTACCTCCACTTTCACTTAAGACCTCTGGACAGATGTAAATCTACAGATTTAAACGACACTTTTTAAAATTTGTATTTGACTGTTCTTCTATGTGCCCACTGGGAATTAACATTTCGTTTCACTCTTGGTGAGTAAATAATCTAATATTCTGTTATAGCTTATATTAGATGCCCCCCACCCCCACCACCAAAGTGTCATGTTCTCATAGGTGGGGCTCTTGGGAGTTACTGGATATTTTAGTTACTTTTCTCATTGCTGAGACAAAATACCTGATGCCCAAATTAAGGGAGGAAAGGCTTATTTGGCTCACAGTTTGTAGAGTTTCAGTTCATAGTCAACTGGCTCCAAAACAGGGAGGCATGACAGACATCACAGAGGAAAAACACTTCATTGCAGGTGAAAAGTAGCAAAGCAAGTAAGGGACATTACCAGTGTGTTTCTGCCCTTTTTATAGTGTGTATAGGCTGCTGGAACTAGGGTGGTACCAAATCAATCAGTAGACTGACTTAGTAATTACACACCCTTAATCCCAGCATCACACATTCTAGACCCAGCCACCTCTGAAAAAGCCCCATCTATGACTGTATGAGGCTGTGGCAGACATCTAGACACAAGCCTTAACACTGGATCATGGGTATGCAATACTGGGTAGGTCTGCTGATTGGTTTAGCACAGTTCTGGGTATTGCTGATGAGTTACAGAAGAGGAAAATTCACCCTTTGTGTGGATGGCACCAAACAATAGGCTTGCAGCCTCGGAGAATAAATAAGGAAAAGAGAACAAAACCACTCAGCCTGGCATGCTATGTACCATTTCTCCTCCTTCATGCTGTTCTGCCTGGCCACCCTGTCTTGGAACCAGCCAATGATGAACTGCAACCTCTACAAACTCTATGCCAAAATAAACCTTTTCTTCTTTAAATTATGGGTGTCAGGTATTTTGTGACAGCAATAAGAAAGTAACTAAGACGTCCTCCACACATAAATCTTAAAAACTTGGATGCGTGTTGACACTTTAATATAGGTTGATACTTACAATACAACCCCAAGTATCTCTTCAAGACACCCTAACTCCCCAGGCACACCTTAAATGAAATGCCAGCTGAAGTGTTTTATACTTTTTAAGCAAAACTATTCAAGCAGCATGGGACATCAGAATAGACTGTGTGGAAACAGCTATGTAAAGTCAGCAGGAAATACAAAAAGAGAATTACTAAGGAACTGGCCACTGCTACAACCATCAACACGCTACCCTGAGCTAAACTCTCCCAAGGCTCTGACCCTGCTCTACTTCGAGAAGGTTTCTGTGCCAAATAAGGACATCTCTGATACTGATAGAGCACTAGAGATATGTTTTTGGGTAAGATCCAAGGAGTAGTGAAATATGGAATCATAAATTCCGTGGGTGCTTATGCCTGCTAACAGAGAAAAATACGGGAGCCTTTGAGGGTTGCAACTGTTTCCATCTGTTCTTTTTATGTGCAACTGATGTAAGAAATTAGTGACTGCCAGAAGTCACTTGGTTTGCAATTACAGTGTTTAATGATATTAGTCTAAACTAGGGAAATGAGCTGGTCTATTCTAGAAGGGAAAGCACAAATGAAGGTGAAAACAACTTTTGAGACACCATATAATTTATGATGCCCTCGTCTTTACTTAGAGCAAAGGAATGTTCACATTTTACTTGTAGAGCAGATAGACAATTCCTAAGACCTGGGGATGCAAGAGAAAATAAACTATAGTTAAAGATTCTAAATTCTCATGAAGGACCACAGTGTTGGCTTTACTTATCTTGTACAAGTAAAATGCATATATAAAATAGAGATCAAAATTACAAAGCCAATCTTATTACAGATTAAACTTTGACCACAGGTGTGTGTTCCATGTCAAAATGAGGGACTATAAGATCTATCTTTGTTTTTATTCTGAATTTATCAGGCCATACACCCAATATATCTGAATTTCTCTAAGCCTCACAACAAGCAATAGAACATTCCCCGTAACCCAATAAAATCTCTATTAGCCATTTCAGTAATACACAACAGATAGAAAAGTCATCTGGAGAACGGGACTATTAATCTCTATCCCAAATAATGTACAGAATGATGGTATGATTATCAGACACAGATGCTATCAGTGGTCTTGGTAAACCAAGCACCATATAAATATAAATGATAAAAAATAGTATTTTGTTGTTGTTGTTCTTTTGTTTTGTTGTTTTTTGTACCAGGGATACAACTCACAACCTGGAATTTGTCAGGCAGAAACTGTGCCACTGAGCTATATTCCTGGCCCTATAGAATATGTTTTAGTTAGCAATGATAGAAAAAATAAAAATTCATGAGACAAGCAATTGTTTGAATAAATATTCTATTTGTGGGTAGCAGAAGGTTTTAGCAGAAAAGGTATGATTTTGGAGAAAAACGGATATGAGTTTTAATGCCCAATCTGTCACTTCCTGGCTATATGACTTAATTAAACCCCCTTGAGAAGTCTACTTCTCAAAGTCTAAAATTTTTAATGGTAAGATAGAAATAATTGAAACTATCTCTTTACATGACAGTGGAAATTACATATGCTAATAAATGTGAAGTTTCTGACATACAACGGCTGATTAATGAAGCCTCGTCTGTCTCTCTAAATTTCTCAAATCTTGTCCTCTTAGAACGACTATTTTGAAGGTTACTAAAATTCTTATAAAAGTACTCATACAATAATTGTAAACACTGTAGCTTACCACGCCTTTTTGAAGACTCCCAGACTCTTTGATACTCCTTGAGGGACCCATGCATTGTCCCTGGATCCCTGCCACTGACAGGTGACCAACACGGAGAAGGTCAGGTACAGAGTGAGTGTTAATGGTTTACGCTCAGATGTTTCTCTGATACTCTTTTCCTCATTAATGGGGCTTTTGGAAGGGGATTAGGATATGGGGGTTTATAGCTGCCTTGCAGTTAGGAGGTGTGGACTGGCCAGATGAGGCAGGTCCCTGTGGGCATGGTCCCAAAGGATTTTTCTGCCTCCCACGCTCCTCCCTTTTCTCTCTGCTTCCTGTAACCCTTCTGGGAGCAGCTTCTCCTCCAAGATGCCCCTGTACTATGCAGTCCTGTGTTGGAGACAGCTTACTATGGACTGAAACCCTTAGACGCTGTGGCGCAAAATGAACCTCCCCTCTATTAGGCTGCAGATGCGGGTTACCATGCTGCAGTGACAAGGAGAGTAACAAAGATGGGAATGTTTATGTTTTAAAAATGCTTTGGAAAATTCTGAAGTACACAGACTAGCTGTTATGAAAACAGGCATTAAAGTACATTTCATGGACTCTAACTGTACAGCAAATAATAATTCCTTTCTGAAATAAACTGCTGGGATGTATGATCGTAATAGTAAAACCAGATGTGTGCACTCGAAACAAAGCGGTTCTGCTGCACTTACAATAATGTTACCAAAGTTATGTATTATTAGCTTATATTTTCAAATTTAACAACTCCCCTGCTTCTGATCGCATAGAGCATCTTCATTTGGTAGAAAAGTTTGGGACCACAAAATCAGGCACTTGGGAAATTTCTGATTCTGAACTCTTAAACTAATATATGGTGTTTCATAGATTTCTTTAGGGACACTAATCTCTGAAACCTCTAAATATTAAAAATATGTTTTATTGTATATCTCACTTAAGTCATTTAATTATTAATGTTTTCTTTTGAGTTATTATGGGAACAAATATGTGTATATAACCTAGTTTCACATTTGTTACAATGACTAATTATCTTGTTAATATGCATAGAGTCTACAGTTTTGCTAAAATTACTAACTTAAGAATTCAAGTGTCATTTTTAGTTATATTTTTGACTAAAACATACACAACTAAATATTAATTATAGAGATTAAAATGAGTCTTTTAGAGATTCTACTTCTAAGAATGCCTTGGGTATTCCTGACAGTCTCTGAAGTTTGTGGGTATATTGTTACATATGTTTTAGCCAAATAATGTAAGACAATCAACTATAACAAAACCCTTGAGAAATAAAAGTATGAGTGAGTTTTAGACTACTTAAAATAGATACTTGTCTATTAAATGTAATGCAAACCAACGATAATAAACAGCAGGTAGTCAGAAACAAAATATGACCGAAATAATTTCACCACCTAAGATCCAAATGTTTGGTTAGGTTTATTTGTAAAAGATAAGATGTGCATACATCTTAGTTGTATATAAATTTGTGTTCTGCACAGTCATTACTAACATGTTTACCACACATTCAGGCATAATGTTACAAAATGGGATGAAAGGAAAGAGACAGTCTTCAGGGAAATCTCGACACTCTCTGGAGAAATAAAATTGTCTGCTACACCTTATGTCTCCGATGTTGTGTAAGGCAGACTTTGTTCTGTATTAATCTTTTAAACTGCCTATGGCATCAATCTGTATGAAGCCGGAGAACCAATTGTGGGTGAGAACCGAGTATTTGTGTCGGGACATATGTAACTGTTTCAGCCATCACAATCTTGTCAGGCTCTCTGCTATGAATTTTCAATTCAGAGTTTAAAACAGAACCCACAGGCATTTACAGACTTGTGCTGAGAGATTTGCACGTAGACTGTAAGTGAACAGAATGGTAATAGTTTTGATAGAGGTGGGAACATTTCAGGGTAAATTCTAGAAAGGACCAGGCTACCTCGAGTAGGGAAAGATTAAGGTTTTGAAAGGTTTCTCAGTGGAGGTGAATTATTGAATGCCAGGGTTTCTCTGAAGGTTCCCTCAGAAGTGTCAACATCATTTTCTACTCTGGATAAATGTACTTTCTCAACTACCTCTGCCATCATTCCATAGGCAGCTATAAGGGCAGTGGCATAACAAATGCATTCAGTGGGAGATTCCCTAAAGACTAGAATGAAACAAATGATATAGGACTTACCCTTGGGGAGATAGAGAAGCTTGGGAAAGAAAGCTTCCTTAAAGAGATTACATCTGAGGAAAATACTGATGCACAAGTATGAGCCAGACAAGGAAAAAGGGAAATTTGTTCCTGAAAGATGATGGGGAGAACAGGGTATGTTGATACTTTACATGCCAGAACATTACACCCAGATTTCTATTTCTCTTAGGGAAGGGAGACCAATAATGGTGACTCATTAGGGTTTGCAGAAGGTCAAGATTGGGAAATGTCTTAAAAAATAATAACTGTTAGCATGTGACTATTAAAAAAGGCTATGTTTTAGCATTATTTTTTCATGACCAGAGACTGAATACTTCATTTATACATCTGTAAACACCTGAGAAAATGTACCATCATTTTCTGAAAAAAAAGAATATTGAACAAAAAAATATGCTGCTTGGTTTCATATATTATTTTCATGTTACTCATAGCCTTAAAATCTGACTCATAACAGGCAAGCAGACAAATGGATATCTTCACTTGTGCCTAGCTTGCATATGTGTGATGCATAAATAATACAAAATGGTGACTGCTGGTTGCCTGGATTTCTTTTTACTCATTTCCTAGTACCTTTGTTGAGTTCTGGGTATTATCACTGTGAAAAAATAGAACATTTTTAATTGAGTTTTCAAGATAGATAAACATTTATCAGTACACGAGCTTTCAAGAGAGGTAAAAGTCTTACCTTTTCTAACAGCTAAGTCCCATATATTAATGAACACTATTCTAATGCATTAATTTAACACTTCCTGCAAGTCTGTTGGTTAAACTCCATTACCATCCCTATTTTAAAGGCAAGTCATGACAAATAGGCTAGGTGAAGTCGTGCAGCACTACAGCCTGCAGTTGAACATAGGATGCTTGAGCCTCTGAGTTTCTATTATTCTGAAAAATGAAACACATGGTAGAAAAATCAATAGTTGAAAATTTAAATGCCTGTCTTTACATCTCCAAATTAAAATGGCCAGCTCCTTTCTTCCTTGACAGCCTAAGGATAAACTGTGATCATGAACAACACAGTATCTGTGTGTAGACCAGTAAGCTCATGACCAACAGATTTCAGAGGAAACAACCTGTCCATTACGACCTTCACTATGGAAAGGCAACAGCATGTGAGGAGGAATCTGAGAAAAAAATAACCTGCCCAATATGTGCAAGAGACCAAGGGATATCATCTTTCTTTATTTCCATTTAGAACTCATTTTGATGGTGACAAGACAATTGGCTTTGGGCATGATTTACAATTCTTTGGATTATGCAAAGAAAATGAACCCAAATATAGATTTATAAAGAGAGCCTGCACAAGAATCAAAATACCTCAAGAAGGGAGGTAAGCACATAATGAAAAACAGACCTGAAAAGGCAAATGTTATCACTGGCAGAGAGAGGGGGAGAGAGAGAGAGAGAGAGAGAGAGAGAGAGAGAGAGAGAGAGAGAGAGAGAGAGAGACTGGATAACAGCAGAAGGATGAATGATTCTGTGCTGACACTACATAGAGTAATTGTGTAAACATTTCTGTAAGAGTATTAATAAGTAAAAACTTTAACAATGTCTAACATTTCCTAACTCTATGTGTGTGTGTGTGTGTGTGTGTGTGTGTGTGTGTGTGTGTGTGTAAAATGTTCACTTATGTAACAGACATGCAGATTCACTGGAGGTAAAAGCAAAGCAAACAGAACCCCTGGTTTTACCTTTATAATTGCACCTGATTCCCGCAACATATGTATACTTTAGACATCTTCATTTGCAGTCTTGCAGGGAAGAATTGTACTGGTTGTGGGAAGGTAGCTTCTCCAGTGTGAAAAAGCCAGAATTTGAATAGAGCTATGTCTACACAAAAGAAGAGATGATACCACAAGAGCATTTATCAGAAACCATCACACTTACTGAAAATGCACATCAATTCAGAGATGGTTTGCCAGAAGCAAGAGTGATTGCATCAAAAATTGAAAAATAAGTAAAATTAATTCTGAGTTGATGAATCAGTGCTCAGGCAGAAAGAAGAGTGTAAGTATAGAGTTGGAACGGCCATGGAAGAGAAATAGCTAAGAGAGTCCTCCCAATGCAAAGAAGAAGGAAGAGTTTGGGGTAGGATGAGAAGTACTCTAGACATTCAGAGTTTTGTAAGGTATGCGACCAAAGGGGAGTATAGAGATATTAGCACCTGCAGATACTATCAAATATCAGGCTATCATTTTGCAGATGACAAAGCCTAGGATTGGGAGCAGAAAATACAAGCATTATTCTAATTTCTCCTACCGGCAGGCATCACAGAATGGAATGACATGCTGAGTGGAGAATGCCCTTTACTGTTTCCTATAGCATTTGTCCCAGGGCCAACATACCTATATGGACAAAATACAAACTACTTACACACTGACATTCACAGGAGACACTTTCCTGAGTGACCTTTTACTTCTTGAATTTGGTAGATTCAGTAATTCCACAGATAGAAGCCAATGTCTAATAAGATGCATCAGAATTTCACTTATCCAAAATTAGGATCTTCTGTTCCCTAAACTATGTTTAGATTTCATCTTGTTCTTTCAGCTATATTATTAATAACTGTAAAAAGATTTTGTTTAATGTAAGCATTCATATCAAGAAGGTATTGTTATGTGTGTGTGTATGTGTGTGTGAATTTCAACCTGTGAAATTTAAATTTACATGATAAAAATAGGAACTGGCAAAGGATGAGGATATTGGAAGACCTAGTACTATATGGGACTGTTATAAAGAACTTGACTTTATTTTATTCTTTTTGCTTGTACACCAATCTTGAAGAATCTACAAAATTAAAAACTAAAAAATATGTATCAAAAATTGCAGTCTGTTATGCCATAGAACTTTAAGATTTCTCTTTGGAAGAATAAAGAACAGATATTGGGACAGCCAGTACTACCATTTCCACTTGGAGGGGAAGATTGTTGTTCAGTATGGCCCTAGTCCCATGTTTAGGATGGCAGGCTTTTGGGGTTATAACACTTACGATTTAGGCTCACACTGCATAGCCTTGGGCAAAATACTAGAAGTCTCTGATATTGAGTTCCTTCATCCAGATAAAAATAATAATTGCACCTACTCTGGCCTAGTATTATGAGGATTAAAAGATTAAATGTAGTACATTTTTAGTATTGTTCTTGGCATACAGAATGACAACATAAGTTGATTATGCTGAGAATTATTACAAATATATGCAAATAAACAGTTGGTAAATATTATGAAACCTAACTAATGTTCCACAAATACAGATAATTTGTGGCTATACTATTAGAAAATAAGATTTCATATGTTTGAGCCAAGACAAACAAGGTTTGTAATGGTGTTCCAAATAATATTTTGACTACTTCTACAAAGAACATATAATTTCTGCTAAAGCAGGCAATCTTTCTCTTTTTAATTGTATCTTACTATTCAATTGACTAGACTCAGGAAAATAAATGATTAGACAGGTATTACCTGGGACCTGGCCAAGATCCCCAAATGCCTGTATGGGGTGAGGTGAAGGATGAAGAAAAAGACAGAGATAAATTTAACAATGCATAAGGGGCTGGGAGGTCGATCTCTCAAGATGGCCAAAGGTTAAAAACTCTCCAGCTCGCCACTATTTTTATTAGCCAGTTCATGGGGATGGGTAGTAAGTGATTGTAGCAGCATTAATAGCAACTACAGTGGACTAGTAAAAGAATGAGACAAGGATGAGACAAGGGCCAATAAGGAAACTGTAGTTTCCTCTTGAAAAACTTTTACTACCATTGCTATATTGCTTTAAAGAGCCTTGTGGTACGCAGCAGTTCTTGCCTGGTGAACAGCACAGCTTCTCTAGCTTTAGGGCTTCAGCTGTGCCCCGGAGAAAGCAGAATTTCTGCTTTGCAATTTGGTTCATAGTGCAGGACGAGGACAGCCCCAGACATCCTCTAGCCCCAGTTTATAATTTGTAGCACCCAACAAGGCATATTTAATCAATCGAATATATATTATATATACTCATAGAGTTCAACATTTTAAATGAAGATTGTGAATATGACATGTTCATCATCAGAAATAGTGTCAGAAAATGACCAGTTTTATAGTGGAAATTATAATTACACAATTTTCAAAATTTAGATGACAGAATTGTTTCATGGAAATTTTTTGGGTTCTATAATTAAAAGCAGGTCAAGTAAAATCTAGGGTTCAATCTGTTTTATTGGAAAGGTCGTTAAACTTCTTTAATAAGCTGTTCTTTGTCTTTTAGAAAGGAACATATTTTTCAGTTTTAAAAATGCTGATATGGTACATAATATGTGCCCAGTATCCAGGAAGGATTGCAAATGGGTTGACGTGCAACTCTTTGGAGTAAATACACGTCCTAAGTGATCCAGAACTACTTTCCTTTTCAATGAATGAATTATAAATGTGATTTTAGGACACGAATAACATGACAGGTCTCTGAGTCTGCAGTCAGGGCTTTGGATTTCAGTTTTGGACTTAAGATATGATGATTCTTGACTGAGTAAAAAACATAATATACGATATTGCTGTGCTCAGCTAGAACTGATGCTTCCAGTCTCCATGTGTGACCCTAAGCAAGTTGCTTGAACAACATGAATCTCACATTGCACATCTATAAAATAAATCAGTGACCTAAATTATTGTCATGTGCTGCTCCAGCTCTGAAGTGGTGTAATTACTCACACTAAATTTTAAAATATTTGAAAACGGATCTCGCCTTATTTTTTCTCTTGAAAAATGATTTCAAAATGGTACATAATGCAGCTAGATCAGTGGAAGCATGAGCAAAAATAAGTCTTCCAGATTCAACTGGTGCTTGCATCCTAAGTCAGAGGCAGATTTTCCAATAGGAGGAATTAAGTTGGAGGAGCTTGTGGTACATGTGCATCTTTTAAAAGCAGATCTGTTTTGTCCTCAGAGGAAAAAAATGAGTATGTATGTTCAGTCAATGGCTGTCAGCTACCATCAGGTGATTTGTTTATAACCCACTATCTCTTTTCCATTTCTGGCACCATGCATTTTAATTAGGAGTGCTTACAAACCCGAGGCTCTCTCTCCCTGCCACACAGAAATGAATGTTGGTGTGTTGCAGTATACAGTCGTCCTGGATGTAAAAAGCAAGCATCTCAGAAAGTGGGCAGATGATCATCAAATGAGATAAAAACTCAGGGAATTATAATGAAAGATTCAATTTGCATTAGGTTGATACAGACATCCTAGTGTCAGTGGTTCAATTTCCATATGCAACATCGATGAAAGTGATCACAGTTACCATATAACAGTTTCCTGTGTGACAGTTATACTGCACAAAGGTTACTGTACAGCAGCACAAATTTAAATTTGAGAAGTAAAGACATCAGACCCAAACAATGGTGATTAAAGCCTATCTCTCGCTGGAAGTTTACATGATGAAATCTAGTTTTCAAAAAATTGTACAGTAGGTGCTATTTTAGTAGCCACACCATCTATTTGAAAAGAAATACCTCTCTGAACATAATGAACAGGTGAAGACAAGGAAAAGGGAATACAAAATATTGATGGGAAAAATACATAGAATCCTAACAAAACTTTTCAAAATAGGTGAAAACAAAAAAGAGAAGAAAAGAATGTAAAACAGAAAGCAAATCAAACTATTTACAGAAGAAGGACTGGGAGACAAAAGGAAAGTATGAAAGATGGGATTTTTGTGTGACAATGCAGAAGGAAAAAGAAGCAGCAAATGGATTTGCTTGCATGAATGTTAAAATCTAAATGTTTCCCTTAAGGAGTGTGTATTAGTGTCTCTTTTGATCAGTAAGTCAATGTTTCAACTCTGTTATCACTGCCTTCCTTGTGATTTTCAATAATCATTCTTGAAATAGAAGTGTTTCTGCAAACATATTGGGAGATGTTTTTCTCACTTGACTGATTATTTAATCTACCCCACAGTTGTCTGTCTGTCTTCAGGACAGGGTGTTCATGTAGAGAGAAAGTCAGGGGAAACCAAGAATGAGATTTCAATATCTTAGAACAAATGAACTTACATAATGGTCCTGTCAATCTGGTCTCCCTACAAACTTCATTTTCTTGGTTTATGCTAAACTTTATCAGTCTCTATTTGGGTTTGCTCTTTATTCCACAAACAAATCAGCTATTATAGTCACTGTAGCTTCTTTGAGGTTCTGCGAAGCATTCGACACCAACCAGTGCCACAAAGAATGCAAGGAGTGTTTTCACCAATGAGAAAGATACAAGTAATATTAGGGCACAAAGGTAATTGTGATGACGGCATGTAGGCAGCCAGACTAAGGATGAAATGACTAAGATCTTCTAAGTGTTGCAGACCTGTTCTGTATGAGGCTAGAGAAGGCAGTTCCTCTTGAGTTAAGGAAACTGAAACAGCTTCACGGAGAACTTTATGAAGATCGCAGAATTCCTAAAGATAAGCGGATGAAGCAGGCTATTTCAAGCTGAGAGGAGCAATGTAAACTCACATGATCAAGGAACGTAATCTAAATGTCTAATTTTGAGTTATTGCATGTGGCAGTCTTAAGTGCTGTACTGTGATAAATGTTAAAAATGTGTCCAGATTCAATCATGATCCATCAGATGTGTCTGCTGCGTATTCACAGCAGTTGAAGAATGATCTGAGCCAAATATGAAGTTTGAAATATATGAAGAGACAAAATTCACACTGAAAGTATGAGATTAGTTAGCAAAAGGCATTTGAGGGCAAATGTAAAAAGCTGTACACATCAGGCTGAGGAAATTACATGCTATGATGAAATTATACACTCATGTATTTGGTACTCACCATATTTTGTATGAGAATCATGGGACAAAGAAGATCCCTTCCACACATTTACACATTTAGTAACTGTTAACTACTATTGGTAAGTATTCCAAATGTTGGCAATTCTTCAAATATTTTATTTTTCCTACTACATATTGCATTGTGTATAACCTACACTCAGTTAAAATCATGTGTTTACTACTTTCATAGAGCTTTCAGTAGGAATGACACAACAGACATCAGATGTCTGGAAGATTTATCAACATCTTCTAACTGCAGCATTCATGGTTGACATACTAAGAAGGGCAGAGATAGTACAGATGTTTTCTAGGAGCTGCATTGTCTGCAAATTGGACCTTGAGATTGAGTGTGATATTTTTATGCAGAAACTGCAAGAAACAGAGTAATGAAGAAATTCTCAGTTAAAATTATAAATAATTTCAATGGAGAAGTGAAACAGAAATAGATACTATTGCATGCCTCCATGACAATGCTCTGTCAAATATAACAACAGAATTGTACAATTGGAACTGTACTTAGACTTTACTGATAATTCTAACCCTATCGTCATAGTATGTTTGGCTGTGCACTAAAGTAGGGTCTGTTAAAAACATAACAAAGAAAATAATGATTCATAGAATTCAGAATGTCTATCTTGGACCTAATAATATAATAGGCACAGAGATAACAGGCACAAAAGTTAAATGAAACCTGTGCAATCATAATGTCTTATCTTGGTTCAGGCTCTGATTGTTTCTGCTGGACTATTGCAATACAACAAATGGTTGAAGGAAGAATTTCTGAAACCATCCTAGTGGCATGATCCAGAACAAATTACCTAAGTGCTCCATACCTTACACTTCTGATCTATAAAATAAGGACAATAAAAACTACTTGTATCATGGGAATTCTTTGAATGTAAATGAGTTAAAACCCTTAGAATGGTGCTGTTTTATGTTTGTTGTTTCATTTGTATTGCAATTTCTTTTCTGGTATCCTGGCCTATTTATCCAGTCTGCACTTCACCCAACTTCTAGGGACATATTTTTAAATAGCTGTTATGAAGCCAATATATGTGTATCTACTGTATATTTTTCCACATGAGAGAGGATTAAGAGATGAATGTCCAAGATCCTCAGAGGAAAGATAAGGCTCCCATGAGCTGGTCTATTTAATTTCTTGCCCCTTGGTCCCTCACTCTTCTTGTAGTCTTCCAGGTACGCGTCCCGCCAGCCACATATAACTACTTGTTAGAGATTTCTTAGGTGCAAGGTTATAAAGATATTTAGAGAAACTCCGTGACATTCAGAGGATACCCCCTGACTCCTAACACTCCAGCATCTCATTCATTCATTCTGCTGCAGCACTTGAGAGAGCTGTGTGGTGCCAAGATCCTGTGTTTACATTGTCTGTTTCTGCCACTTGACTGAGCCTTTGAGAGAATCTTGTCTCATCTGTCTCTGAATGAGCTGCACCTGGTATCTAGTGTGGAACAACGTGAGATTCAGTGCATCCTTGATGAGACTGTATGGCACTGTTGATGTACTGAAGTATGCACTTATTTGTACATTAAGATACTGCCTTCTCATGGATTCATCAAACTAAATACTGTTACTGTTAAGCATTTACATAATACCTTAGCTCTTAATAAGAAATACTCATGTGGAAACTTTCAAAGATAATGGTAAACCAGACAAGTATGTCTGGAAAAGAAGGAAATATAGAAACTGGCAGATAAAATGTTCGATTCAAAATTTCAAAAAAATTTTGTCTCTGATCTCAAACATCAACACAAATCACCAACACACTGTAAGTATATGAATAGATGTGTGTTCATAGGTAACAGAGTTTTGTACATACGTTTCGTATTATAAATTTACTACAATCAGGTAAGAGAGGTAAAATAAGAGTTACTTTTCCAAAACTTCTGTTTAAAACCCAAGTTTCAGGTAAGTTAAAGTCTGTTACTGAGGGATAGTGGAGTGGAGGTGCTGGCTGTGGAAAGGGGGAAAAAAGAGATGGAAGCTCTGTATAGATGTCAAAGTGACATTGACCAAAGCCTACTGTAATAAACTAACACTCTCACCTTGACTGACTCAATCAGCAGGAACAAAATCACAGGGCAGGTGGGAAAGAGAACAGGAAGGGCCTAGTTAAATTTACTAAGCAGTGACTACCAGAACCTCATTTATTAAACAACAACAACAAAGGAACAGTAGCTGTTGTTTTAGAGGTTCTGTAACTAACAAATATTGAGGCCCAGAATGTGTCAGATTTACAACTTACACATCCTCAAAATGTTTCGCTTTCCTGGGTACCTCACGTCTATAATTGAGAAGAACCGTGGGATGTATAATTCTGAATATTCTTACATAAGTGCTCAATGCTCCAAGGACCTGGACATCTAGACCAAAACAAGAAAGCCACAAAGGCCCAGACAGGCTGGGCAGGCATCATGGCACACACCTGAAGTTCCAGCTACTCAGAAGACCAAAGGCACGGGACACTGGAATCTAGGAATGAAAAGGCAGCCTGGGAAATATGCGGAGATCTCATCTCCAACAACATAAAACAACAAGATGGGAGTGGAACACGTACAGACTTCGGTGCTTCTCTCTCAATCGCTCTCAGTCCCCCCCTCTTGTTCTCTATTTTTCTTTGTAAAACATTTTTCCCTTATTCGATAGAGTGTAATTCGAACAAAAGTGAAACATAAATGGTATCCAGTATTAAGTCCTTAAGGATTTCAGTGATTTATATTCTCTTTCTTCAGCAATTTTTGCCATACAGCCACTGAAGGTAATATTTAGAGGAAGTAGATATTTTGCCACAATATCACCTCCTAATCCTCGGAGCATTTCCTTGATGTCTATAATCAGTTCATAAAGCCTTTAACACTTTATGAGCAATATGTTGGCTTCCCTTTGCAATGGCAAGGAAAAAAAATAAAAAGAAACTTTCACTGAAGAGGACCACAGTGTCTCCCCAAATGAAATTGTGTGATAAACCAAATAAAGTAGGCACAAAAAGCGCAAGTATGTTTTACTTTGTTTTCACATACTCTGCTACAAACTTGTATGCTAGAAAGACTATTTGATTTATTTAGTTCAGTTTTTTCTGAATAAGAAAAATTACAGTAGGATTTTCATTAACATATGTCCAGGATGTTAACTGAAGACAATTAGTATCTTGAAATATGAGTGAAAGGACACAAGGAAAGGTACAACAATGCAAACATATGATACTTCAAGTTTGTACCTGACAATTAAAAGTATTTCTTTAATGTCTGCTGAATTAGGTTATACTGTTTCAGTTCTTTATAACTCCAAGACCTGATATTTATATTATCCAAGAGTTGATTTTATAGGAAATCAAAATAGAGATGGAACATTTAAAATTGAGTAAAACAACTCAGGAATACTGCTTTAATTGGGTAAACCTCCAAGTTTAAGAGGACAATTTACTTGGTAATGATACTTTGAAGAGATGTTGATTTAATATATCTTTTTTGTCCTCAAGCTGTAGTCATTTATATAGTTATGTTGCTTTTTCTTTTTGTCTCTACACCATCTGCGTGATATAATATTTTATTTTAATCAACTCACTTCTTTAAAAATGTAAACATTTGTTTTAAAAGGGAAACTTATATCCATACTTAAAAATATGAATGCTATTTTTACTTGCCATAAATACAAGGTAAGCTTGGAAATAAATTGAATGAACGCAAAACAGTGTTCTTACATTCTAACAAGGCACTTGGAGTCTGCTTAAGGCTCTCAGCCTGAGGCCAGCATTCTGCTTGTTAGAGGGATCAGCTCTGACAGGAGGCGGAAACGATCTCCCTTGACAAAATCAGAAGGTTGAAAGAAAATTGGAAAGAAAGTAATGTTTTTACCTATTTGTGTTCCATATTTGTTACCTGTGTCCCACCAGAAATCACCATAGGGGAAGTTTCTTGTAACATGAAAAAGTGCTAGGGTCTCCTGACAAGTTTGAGCTAGGTCCAAATCTCACATGTCAACCTTATACTCACCAGTTACAAGGTGCAGCTTTGGGGAAGTCAACGTTTCTTGAATTTCACATTCTTCATCTAAAAAAGGGAGGTAATAACATTTGCATTTCCAAATGGTTGTGTGGGTTACAATGGAAGGCGTCTCTGAGAAACACTAGCACACAGTGATTGCTTGATTAATTCTGGTTGCTCTTAACTCTCAACGTATCCTCTCATCCCATCCATTCTACAGATAGGAATTCTCCATTTACCTTTGTCTGCCCATAGAAATCTTAGCTTGTATGATTCACCTCTCAATGGTGAGAGAATACAGGTGTTTCCTGCTGTTCTATGGAAATCACACTTAACATTCTGATAAGCTTCATAAATACATGTTTTTTCTTGTGAGAATTCCACTGGAAAAGTAGATAAGTAGTAGAGATAAATAGCAGAAGATGGGCAGATAGGTAGATAGACATATAGACAGAGACTATTGACAACATAATACTTTATAGGTTCATTGCCTCTGAGTAAGGATAATTGGAAAGAATTTGAGAGCAGTATGTCTCTGGTGAGAAATAAGATCTTGAAGTCATATCATTTGGATAAAATAAGATCAGGGGGAAAATAAGTTTCATTTATTAAGACAGAAACAGCTTTAAAGTCCAATCAGGCTTTTTAAAAAAGGCTTCTTGAACATCAAATATCATCTGCAAAACACTTCATTGATTTCAGTATAAGTTAATCAAGAATGCATGGATTCTGTCTTCCTTCAAATACACATGGATTTTCACACCCAGATGCAAAATGCCTTTCCTGTTCCTCAGTACTTTAAGTGTTGAAAGAGTGCTTTAGGTGCTCAAAGCTGACTGGAAAGTGCTTAGCCTTGCCCTTGATCTTGTGAAGCTTGAGGAGGGGGAACTTTGCCATGAGAATTCTCTGGTCCTCTATCAGAACACCAAAGGAAAGTACTTTCTTAGAGCTCCTCACAGAAAAGAAGTACCTAATAAGCAATGTGACCTTGGTAATCTTTGTAAGTTGAAGCATGCACTGTGGAAAAAGCCAGTGTGTTAAAATATTAAGATCTATTTTCCATCTTCAGCCGTCGCTAGATGTCACAAATTTCCTCATCTAAAAATTGGGAATATAGAAAAAGATCTATTTATCCTGAAGGTTGCAGTGGGATAAACTAAGATAATAAATCTATAAAAATGTTTCGAGCATCTCTTTTGTGCTTCTGGGGACTCAAAGATAAATGTAAAAAAGTATTTCTGTTTTTTCTTAAAGTAAACTCCTACATCCAGCGAAACATCCTACTCTGGGAATGTATTTTGCCAGCAGGATCTCCTACTTCCTGAATGGAAAATTACTTCTTAAATACTCATGTTCTAAATTATGAGGCACTCAGGAGTAGATAGATGCTCATTAATACCTGGTATCATTATAATTCTTAATACTGCTAGTATTATTATTAACATAATATAAATCACCCTTTGGGATCTGAATTGTTTGCCTACATTCAGTCCTAATTATGTCACTTGGAGGTAGTTTTGATTTCTTTCAATTATTCAGTGTTTAATCTGGTATCTTCACTGCTCTATTTCTGGGCTAAGAGATTGAGTTTCCTGGTTTTGTTTCTTTTCACTTTGTTTTGCTATCCTCTTTTCTCTCTCTTCCTTTTCCAGTGAAATCTGTTAGCTTTTTGAGCTCCCCACACCAATCTGCTGGGCCATCTGATTTTTCTAACTCTAAAACTGGATCTATTTCTAGCTGTTAACAATAATACCACAGCTATCTTTGCAGTCATATTCACTTGTTCATTATCTTATATAGTATGCTTTCTGAACATTGGCTGCATCTCAGGATTTTGTCTCAGTTTGGGATACACAGATATAGATAATAGATGCACTACTTTCTAGGCACTCAGAGTCAGTCTAATGACGGCAGGCTGACAAGCATAAAACAATGGGGTAGTGTATGAGGTCTTGTACTATAGAACATGAGACCAAATCAGCTATTAAGAGGCATAGTCAAGCTGCAGGGATCGCAGGAGGATCTGTTCTCTGGTCCAATGTTTTTAGGTAGATATAAGTGGGTTTTTTGGAAAGGAAATGAACGTGTATGTCCAAAACAGACACATTTCCTTTAATACATCACCCTATGAGTTCATTATCCATGTACAGGCAGGCAAGTGAGACTTAGAAATGTTACCAAACCAATTAATCAGGTAGTCCAATTTATAGAGCCAGTCATGTACTGCCAGGCATTGAAATCAGGTGTAAGCAACTTCCAATGTCTTGTGTTTACTAGCAGGTTCCTCTATTCCTACCCCTGATAAGGAAGCTATCACTTTCAAACTACTTAGGGAATTTTTGTTTGGCTGGTATGAGCTACACAGTGTAATAATGTGACATTAGAATAACATGGATGACCCAATTAGCATTTGGAGAAGTAAAATATATTTCCTTTCAAAGTTTCTTCCTCTGAAAAATTAGGACTAATTATACATCATAAATGAGACAATATACATAAGTCCATCCTTACAGTTCTTGGCAAGACTTAAATCTCAACAGTACAGATGCAGACTACAAGTTCTATTATCATTTTCTATTAAAGAAAAGTGATTACATGTCTTACATAATTTCAAGGGAGATAAACAACCTAGTGTAAAATAAGGTTTATTCCTTTCCAGGAATGGTGACATAATTTGGGTTATGAAAGCCAGAATATCATTATGCAGCCAAGTATGAGAAAACATTCATTAGGCTTTATGATTTGGGCAAGTGACCTATGCTGGTTTTTCTCTGATTTTGCAGAATACTGGAGACAGTTTAGCCATTTGAAGTTAGTTTGCATTTTCTACCACAACATACCAGAAAAACTTTCAGGATATATTAGAACAGAGTGGCACAATTGTTTTTCTTTGTTGGCTGGCTTTGAGTATCCAATAATCTTCACTCAAAAAATCTGCTTTGTATGAGTGTTGGGATTGCATTTGTGAGCCAGATTTCAAGGTTCCAAAATAATTCAACCAAAACATGACATATTATTAGATTGAAAAGATACTAGGTAAAAGGAATAGATTTAATCTCTTTAGAGAATATGACAGCTTTTTCTAGACTGCACTAGTTTGGAATTGTATTTCGTGTTTGTTTGTATAGTTTTCACTAAACTTCTTACTTGGTAGCTTGAAAAGTATTCAAATTGTTAGCTTAATGATATTCCCATGAGATATATTTGCAAAATGAGTAAAATATTAACATCTTTTAAAGAACAATGCCTTGGATTTTAGTCTTTTTTTCAAGATACCTATGTAACCCAAGCCACGGAAGTTAAAAGATTTGTCCAATTTTTTTCCTATAAAATGAAGAAGTGGAACTATTTATTCTATAAGGTTCTTTTTGGCTCCTAGATCCTGTTAACTCTGTAAAACTGAGACAATACTAGATTATTGCAAGAATTATGAGATCATAGACATGTTTGTAATACGTAAAGCATTACATAAAGCTAAATAGTACAGCAAAAGTATAATAATTCAGATTCCAGTCATAAGCAGTTAATCAAGACTCAGGATACTATTTGGTCTCCAGAGAGGTATTTATTATGCTGAATCAGGATTACCCGGATTATTTTTTTTTAAGACTGTAGGTTCTCTTTGGAGAATTTGATAAAATTGGTTAGCCAATTTTTGGGGACTGCAAATTGTAAATAGGTCTAGAGGACACCCAAGCTGTCCTTGTTCTGCTCTGTAAGCCGAACCAGAAAGCAGAAACTGCTTTCTCCCTATGAAGTCCTATGACTAGTAATGCTGTGGGGCTCACAAATCATATAAGATCCTCTAAGGACATTGCCATGACTGGGCCTGGAACCACTGACTCCCCCTGCCCATGCACTGGCAAGAAAAATAGTGACCAGATGGAGAGTCTTAGTCTTTGCACCTCCTGAGATATTGATCTCCCACTTCACTCCCCTTTCCATGCATTATTAAATTATCTCTGTTTTTTATTTCATCTTTCACTGTACTCCTTAAACAGGAAGATGGGGATGTTGACCAGGTCCCTGGTAGCCAGTGGATTCTGGGATCCATATTTACAAAGTCACATGACATGAAGGATTGTGTTTCTACTTGTGAGCACATAATGTTGCATTCCTTTTCAATGCAATTTATGAATCCTTCCTACAGTGAAGTAATATAGTGACTAAAAGTAGGCTTAAAGGCGCTGAGTGGGTAGCTTGAAGGTCGAGTATATATGTAGCATGCATATGGCTCTGGGACTTGATCCCCAGCATGATACACAAAAAATGGTCATTTATTAGTGTTTTCATATTAAGAAGCAATATTAGATACTATTCGAAGTTGAAAAACTTTGATTTAAACTCTGTTCTTTAACTTCTTCATTTTACAACCTTACACAAATCACTTAACTTCATTGTTGTACTTCAAAGGATGGAAAAATAACTACTACATAAGGTGCACACACTACATTTAAAAATTCAAAGTGCCACTTGTAAAGATACCATAGAAGTACATTGTGTCAGCTTGCCTGACTGCTTTTCAAAGGTCATTAAGATTGAATCCATGGCCTTTGTATTAAACTACGTACCCAAAGGTTTTATTTTACTTTATTTGTATATCGAGACAGGGTCCTGAAGTAGTCCAGACTGGACTTGAAATTCAGAGCCTCCAGTTTAAGCCTCCCAGAGAGCTGGGATTACCAGTGTGGCCCAGTATAGTCAGCTTTGCCTCACTCTTTTCTCACTTTTTAAAATATTCCAGCTATAAGAGTATTGATGAGATAGCATAATGAAAAATAATCATGATAATAGAAAAACGTTGCGTTGTTTAACAGGAGTCCAGGTAACACTACCACTGAAATTGATGCTAATTCTTAAGTTAATTTACAGATATATCTTTGTCCTTCAGAAACCTAAGTACTTCATGGGTTGTTTTAGGGGAGTAAATTTTTCTTCTAGTATCATTACTTTGTTACAAGGTGTAGGGAGACACCACCAAATACACGCTTTGCAGGAATTCTGTCTTGCCATTTAGTTATGTTTATTCATACATTGACATGCTAGGCACAACAACTATGTTTTCTTTTCAAAATATTTTCCCATGTCCTACCATTCTGAGTCTTAAGCAAATCCACTATTTACAATAGAGCTGTTTTAATGACGTGTTCATGAAAATACAGTTCCTCATCACAATTTCCCCATGGACTATGAAATAGAATTTGAAACCCTGTTAGGAGATTTGAGATGAAAGGTGAGTTCAGCTGTATATCAAATTGTATTTGAGGAATTGAAATTGTTTTATAAGCCTCAATTAGGCCTCATACCACCCCCATGAGGCAACAAAGAAGTATTATGCACTTTTATGGAGACACAAACTTAACACCTACGGAGATGTTAATCAATTTGCATCAAAAGCCTTATAGTTGGTCTGGTGGAGTTGGGAACAGCACAGAATTTCTTCCCAGGGAGCAACTTACCTTCTTTTATTTGCCTGATTACAAGAGTATATGCAACTTCTGGAAAACATTATGAGGAATGCTCAAAAGAAACCCCTGAGAAAGGATTAGCATTTGTTTCCCAGTTTAGTAAATGAGTGATTTGTTTTTCATGCAAAAGCAACAGTACCTTTCTTTGTTTTGCCAAATACTTATGAAGAAATGACCCCTTTGAGGAGGCAGAAAAGAAGAGGAGAGCAATTCAGGAATTAGAATAGCAATTAGTAGAATATTTCCTTTTCTTTCTTTTCACCTCCTTCTGCACAGCAACCTGCACAGATATTGCACGCTAGAGGGCACTTGAAGTAGAAGAAAAAAGCTTCGATATCCATCTAATAGGGCTTGTGGTTGGTGCAGGCAGGAGACAGCCACCTGAAAGCGGTAGCCCATTTTCCACATGGTAGCATCTGTAAAAAACAGACAAAAAAATCCTTAGACAACATTATGCAGCTTTGACTGATAAAGAAATCTTGCTCACAGTCTCTGTAATGTAATTTCCTTTCAATTTTCTGAGAGCAGCTTTTGAACGCATATAGATGTAGTTTTCTCTGTAATAAGCAACTTGACAACAATTAATCCAAACTATAAACTCTACCTTACATATAGTTAGAGGCGTGTTAACCCCTCTATACATCTTTATTCACCTATGCATCTGTAGTGATATGTGAGTATAAGTAAGTAAGTTTTAAATAATGGACTTTTAAGCAAGAATTAAAATTAAATTCAATTTTGTGTTAACATGAAATACAATGTTACCAGACAGTACTAATGCGAGGTCTCTTTGTCTCTTTTCTTTGTATATTTCCTTCTTTCATCATCTTTGGAGTACAATCCAAAATATTTTAAAATTCTTTCTCCTCTTGTCAACAAAGTTAAAGAAGAAGAGTCTAGAATATCAACCTAGTTACAATTCTTTTTCAGGATAAATGAAAGAAAACAAAAACCTAAAGTCCACAAAACCTGGGCTGGCTCATTTGACAGCTTTGTGCAGTTCCTCTAAATCTGTCCACTCTCCCCGCCCACTCCCATTCTGGGTTAGAAGCTGAATTGGAGCTTATCTCTTTCCTGGCACCTGGGGAGATGGGAGATAAGACCATTTTGAAGACCTTCTCCCAAATGCTCACAGCACAGATGTGTTTTTCAGAAAGTGTTTACATGTCCATTTACAGAAAATATAATGACAAGCTGAAGATTAGTAATTACAGCCAATATTCGGGGATACAAGCCTAATTTCAGGAATAGCTAAAGCCAGCATTCATGAACGGCAGAGTATCACAACCCTGAACAACAAGCTTGAAGGTGATTTTACTCCAAGAATTCATAACCTCTTAAGGAATAGGGATTTTTTATTCCATCATAAACAATGGTGAAGTAACCACATGATGACCACCATATAAGTAACCACCATACTACTTCTTTCTTAAATGGAATGTTCCAGAACCAGAAAAAGAATGAATATAATGCAACACTTTATTCTTTTTCATTTTTACAGGTACCACAAGAATGGGAAATTTCTTATAGCACAGGTTCTCAAATTTTAGCAAGCAATAGAATTCCCTGGAGTATTTGTTAAAACCCAGATTCTGAAGCTCACCAAAATTTAGAGCCCAAAATTTGCTTTTTAAAAAAATCTTCAGAAGACACTGAGGCAGAAATTGGTCCAGGAGTCACAGGTTGAAAACCATTGGCTTATTAAGGAAATTCTTCATAATTACTCACCTTCACTTTAACTGAGAACCATCCCACCATTTTAGTGATTTTAGTAAGAACCTGGTTTAAAAGGAACTTACAAACTTTAAGAAAACTTACCCAAAATTTGTTTAAATATTTGCGTATTGCTCAAAACTATTTTCATACTTTTACCCTTGTTATGACTTATTTTCAATATTGCAATTCAAAATAAAACTTGAAATGTTTTATGCATAAGTTCATAATTGTTATATATTGCTGAACCTCCAACTCCCAATAAAAGACAATTTCTTCATTCTAATAAAATATATTAAAAAGTCTGCATTAATGAACAATACTAAATACCCATTGGTGCTATATTTATGGTTTGACTTTACACATATTTCAAATTCTTAAATTTTTCATCTTAAATCATAGTCTTCTTGTCAGATTTCACATTATAAAACGTCGTATTTCGTGGAATCCATATTCTAGAGTCCCCCTATATATATTTAGAAATGTCTCCCCAAAATTCATCAGTTCATTTAAATTTAAAAGAAATCTAATCAAGCTGAAAATTTTTAGTAACCATAACATATCAAAAATATTTATCTTACATTAGTTTAAATTTTTAAATGAAAGACAGCTAAAGGATAAGAACTACAAATTCTTGTTTTAAAAGGAGTAAACTTTATCTACTTATTCCAATTTTGCCATTTTGTGCTTGATTAGAGAATTTAGGGTCTGCCTACATCTCTCATCCTCTTGCTGCTTCATTTCCTACAACCAGCTGGCTCACTATGCTCCTACTAACCTCTAACTAACTGGGCATTTGGCTTGCTGTTTCTCTCAGACACTATTACAACAACAGTTCCATACTAAGTGAAGAAAAAATGTCTTTTCTTACATGAAGCCTCTCTCTGTGTTATTCACTCTTTATTACGGTAGTCACACCCACAAAACTGTGTGCCCCTCACTGAAACCCAGGCTAAAGACCTCCTGCCTCAGCCCACTTTAGCATTACTGCCAAGGTTATTCTGAAATCCACTCTCCATCTCCCCTGAACTCCTCCTGGTTATACTACTGTCCTATTAAATCATCCCTCAGCCTTCCTCCTCTGCAATTCTCCAAATGTGATTTTGATAACTGTTCCTTAGAACCTGTGTGGCATCCCCCTATGCCAGCTGAAAGGCCGTAACCTAGGAGAAGATGGTGTAGGCTCTCACCCTTGTGACACAGCTCTGCATCCTATCACGAGTGGGTGGAATTGTTAAAGAGAAAAGTGCTTGTCTTGTAGCATCTTGATTATTTTAGAAATGTCCTTATAGGACTTTTTAACATTATCCTAATCCTTTTTTATACTTCTTAATCACCCAGGCCTCTTTAAACAATCTGCCAGGAAATTCCTTGCAATGCTTCCAGCAGAGATTAACAGATGAAGAAAGGTTACTATAAATTCTAGAGAGCCCAAAGTGAAGTGAAGACAGTGTCTTTGAGGAAAATGAATATGGATAGAGCAAGACAAAGCAAACATCCTAAGGCAAGGCACCCCAGGGAGGACTCTGTCTCTCCACTTGGTCAGCATAGATTTCTTTCCTTTCACTTTTCTAAAGAAAAAGAGATTCCAGAATACTGTTTAACACTTCTCTCTTTTGAAATGAGTTTACCTGTGACAATCGCCAGCCATTAGTAACACGTGACCTTTCCTTTAGCTCTCGCAGATGTAAGAAAGCACCCCAAGGAAGGGTTCAGATCACTTGCTCAAAGTGAAAATGAATGACCAAAAATTAAGCACAGCCTAAGAGGTGGTCTATTTCTTTGTCCACTCAGGACTGTCTGGTCTAACAGCAGTTATAATTTGATTGAGGCGTCACTGCTGTTCTTTTTATGCTAAGACAGAATTAGCCAATTCCAGAATACCCTGCAAGCAGACACAATCTGAGAAGAGAGCAGTTACTTAGTGACTTCCTGCGGTGGGAGGGTGGGGATACCTCTTGATTCTCCTCATTTCTCCTTCTCTGAAATAATTCACTAAATTCATTGCCCATGATGGCTAGGGTGCAAAACAGATATCAGACCTCTAGTCAATATTCTTTGCAATGTTTTACAAAGGGATGCTCCATGCAGAACAAAACAGTCAAATTTGCATAAATATCATAAGCATATTGTGCCTGTTTTCCCATTCTGTTCACTGTGTCTCATTAATTCGAGTCAGACAGTACAAGCTCTACAGGCCATGTGTCTGGTCCCTTGCACCCTTTCCCCTTCTGCTTCAGCTCTGTCCCCAGATGGTACAAATTCATTCTCAGAACTCACATCAAGGATGCAGGGAATGAACTAAACCAGGTCTCCGGTGAAGGAGACTTTCTTTTCTAAAGTGAACAGTCATTTGTCTTCTATTTCACCAATTTTTTTAAAAATATGATCAAAGCTGTTGAACATTTCTACGTTTTGGTCTCAATCATGAAAAAAGAAAGACATTTGGACCTCCTGATTCATTCTTCCGGCAGGGGCTGCACCTCTGCGTGACCATTTTCAGGATCTGAGTGGATACCATCAGCGGACTGGAAGAGAACACAGACAGGGGACCTTGGTGGAAGCAGGTCCGGGATGGTACCTTAGAGAACAGGTCAGCGAACATTGGGGAGTCTTGGCAGTCTCTCCCTTCATTTGCCAGGCAAGTTCTGCTGTATTTTACATGCACTATGCCACGCCTCTCCTGAAAGTCCCACATCCCATCTTCCCAAAGGAGTTAGAAGTCCGGGGCACCAGGAATGCACTCCCCTCTGAAACCCGGAAAATGCAACCTCTAAACCGGTAGGGTCTACCAGCAGGGAGTAGCCTTACAAACACCCTCTGCTACATTCACGAGGCCCAAGGAAAAGAGAAGGTAAACACGCCTCCCTTTGCCCTGTCGGGTGGTCTTCCTCTCAGGCAAATAGCTGAGCCCCACAGAGACGCTTTTCAAGAGCTCGCCGGCCCCAGTGCTCAGGGGAGACCTGCACAGAGCCAGCGCGCGGGTACCTCCTCCGCGTCCCGTTCCGGTGTGACAACCCTCTCCTCCGGCAGCTCAGGCCTCCGCGAGCCGCGCACAGCCTGCGAGGGCGCATCTTCAAGCCGTGGCTCGGGTGGCGGAGACGCGCGGGGCGTGCTCGCGAGCCAGGAGCGAAAAGTTGAGCGCCCACTTGGAGGGAGGAAGGGGAGCGGAGAGCGGGCGCGCGGGAGCACAGGGGAAGGAGGGGGCGGGGAGGGGGGCTGCTCACAGGAATTTCCAAGTGGTAGACCTGCCTCTGCGCTCTGCCCAATGAGATCCGTCAGGGGAGGCACCCGGTTCACTTTTCCACATCACTTCACAGTTACATTTGGCAGGCAGGCGGGCTCGCACGCCGGAGCGCTCGGCCCAGAATTAGCGGATTTATTTGGGATCTCCCTTCCTCCTCGGAGCCCCGCTGCCGTCGCCACCGGTTTGTGCATAGACGGTAGCGTCAACTCACCAGCTGCACTTTGGGCTGCGGACACTCAGAGCCCAGCGCTCCCGCCCCACGTCTCCCCACCGAGGTCGGCAGCTCCGAGAGGCATGAACGCAATCCGGAGGCGCCTGCCCGGAGCTCAGGGACCCGCCAGCACCATGCGCCCACAGGACCCGACCCGGACCCGCTCCAGCCGTTTGTGAAGCAGGAGGCTTGAAATTCGCCAAGGCGGACCCCCACCAGAGTAAGTACTGCCCTTACCCACCTAAGACCCAGAGCTAAATGTTTCTCTTAGGCATTCCCAGGCCCCTTAGCACCCCTTGCGCACCTCTTGCCCCCCAGATGGTGGATGCGGGTTGCTGGGACTGGCACGACTGGGCTGCGTCTCTTTTTGCTATAACCGCGGCTGAAGGGGACGCCTCAGGCTTTTGCCTGACGGTTTTGGCAAACTGCTCTGGTAACAGATCCTGAGGTGCCATGAGGCTCCAAGGCTGCGCCCCTACAGTTTTCGGGTTCATCTCCATCCTTTCAGTCGCCAGGCGATTTCTTTGCCTGCAGATCCGGGCTGGCGCCGCCGCAGCCGCGCGCCCTCACTGCGGGGTCCGTGCGGGCACTGGGAAGCGCCGCCGCCAAGCGGGAGGAGGCGCGAGCCCGAGGGGAGAGCGGCGAGGCGGAGGGGCGGGAGGTGCCCCCTGGCTGGAGCTTTGCACCTCCTCTTCTCCCGAGCGGAAGAGGGCGACCCCAGCGGTGCGGCTGAGGGCCGAGGCTCAGCGCTTTCCAAAGCCCCGGTGCGAAAGCTTTTCCACAAGTGGCTGCTCCAGCCTGGGGGGCGCGGTGGCGGCCACAAACTTGCGAGGCTGCCGAGCCCCCTCGCGGCTGCGCCCACGCCCGGACGCTGCCCCGCGCCCGCGCAGGACCCCCGAGCCGTCGCCCTAGCCCGGGGAGCGAGCTCGCGGAGGCCTCCCGACCCGGGCTCCTCCCCTGGAACCCGCCGAGCCTGGGGAAAGCGGCTCTTCGGAGCTGTCGCTCAACTCCTCTTCCAGAAAGCTTTGGGGGGCGGGCCGCGCCCCTCCGGGGCGGGAGGCAACGGGGCTGTCGCCGTCGCCTGGGTTTTGCCAGCGCGTAACAGGTTTACAGGGGACCTAAATCCCTTCCTCCCGGGCTCCAGCTCAGCCTGGGAAACAGGGAAACGCGCCGCCCGCCAGAGCAGATGCCAACAGGTATCCAGGATTTCCTCTGCTTTCCCCTCCCCAAGGTCAATGCTCCCCCGCCAGACGCGGCAGAAACCTCAAAGTTTGGTGGTGGTCGACCCTGCCCCGCAGGCGCGGAGCCGGCGGCACGTCCAGCGCTAGCCCTTTGCCTCAGCCAGCGGAGATGGCAGCTGTTTGCTTGGGTTGCTAAATGTAAGAAATCAAACAACATTAATTGTTTATTGTTGCCAACGCACAACATTAGTCAGTAATGGAAAATCGGGCTGGCAGCTGCTCAATTAAAGAACACGCTCCTAACCTAGCGAACGGGAGGGAGAAAAGGCCCCTTCAACTTTGCCACCTTTTCCTGAAGATTCTACAAGAGTTTCCTCTTTAGTGAGGGGCATGATCCGACAGTCCCCGAGCGCGGAGCTGTTAATGAGAACGGCCGCTGTTTCTCGGTCTCTGGGCTTCGCTGTTTTTGTGGGTTGACAGAGGGAAAGAGGGGACGTCGGAGAAGGTATGTGAGAGCAGTGTCCTTTTCTGGGCACCAGCACCAGGCTGACAGGGGGGCTGAGGTTGGTTGGAGGCATTTTTGAAAGCACCAGTCCCCTTTATAACACGCCTGACAGCCTTCTCAGTGGTTAAAAGCCCTCCCGGTGCTGGCACCTCTGGCTTCATTATAGCAGCATTTCAACTGGAAAAGTATATGTGAGAAAGCGATATTTATGTAAGATTTGAGAGTGGGATTTTCCATCCATTCAGCTTGGCTGCTAGACTTCACTGCATGCAAAATGAGCCCTGTCGTTCATGCTAAACACTACTGAAATTTCTCCTGGCTGTTTCCTTTCATCAGCTCCGTCCAGTTTTGCAGGGATTTCCGTGTGTGTGTGTGTGTGTGTGTCTCTCTCTCTCTCTCTCTCTCTCTCTCTCTCTGTGTGTGTGTGTGTGTGTGTGTGTGTGTGTGTGTGTGTGTGTGAGAGAGAGAGAGAGAAAGAGAGAGAGAGAGAGAGAGAGAGAGAGAGAGAGAGAGATTCTTTTGCTGAGAAGAGTGACACCTTTGAGAGATGTTTCAGAGCTTTGTAATTTTTTTCCTCAAAGGAGGTTCTCCATAATCATGTTCATACGTGTTCTTCTACTTCTTTGAGCTCTAAGGTTGAAAGAAATTCTAGAGCTACCCACCATATTATTCAGTAATAATATTGACCAAAAAGTCTGTGATTCTGCTTTAGCAATTCGGATCTATTTGCCATTTGGTCATTTCCTGCAGAAGCAGTCTCAGGATTATTAAAATTACCTTTGATTATTTTTTCCTGGACTCTAAGGAGGGTGAGGAGTTGAGGGAAATCCCTCCCGCAAACAGAGAGAAGCCTTTCCAGCTATTGCAGAACTTACTTCATTTAGGGCTCTTCAGTGGACCCACACAGCACTGGAGTGAGTGCCAGGGTGTCTGCTGATGGCCACAAATAGGGAAAATAATTTAGAGATACCAGCTAATGGTCTCTGAAATCTATGCTGTAGTGCTTTCACTCAAACTTTGTAACCCCACAATTGGATCGTACATTCTTCGTTTTTATTACTTTTAAATAATAAATGCATTGGTCCTATAATCTTTAGGCTCAGAGAATCTTCAGGAAGACTTCTGATGGATAAATCTCTGCACCCAAGACTAATGTTTCTCCGCTTCATTTCTGGTACCTGGGATGTATCATTTGAGTTCTTGAAATTGTGTACATATGCTGCACAGCAGACCATTCTAGAGCAGCCTCCTTAAAATAATCAGGCCAATTTACCTGCTGCATGCATGTCAATTCTAGAGGGAAAGAGTCTCTACTCTGTAAAATTACCTTATTTTAGTATTTATTTTAAAATGTGGTAAAGGCAGCATCAATCTATCGCAATCCTTCGACTTAACACCGAACAAAGTTTAAGTAGTCAGTGATACCATGATCCATGTTAAAAAAAAAAAAAAAACACTGTACAAAATCTTCATGAAACCTGCCCAGCAAGATGGAATAGTCCAAGTTTGAGGGTATTGGTAAAGACTGGTCCATAAATATACTCATCAAGTAAAATTCTTTGGAAACTATGTTGAAATTTAAAATGTGATTCTCCCTGTTAACCTGAGGATCAGATTGTTGCAGCAAAGCAAAGAAGTTCCACAGATCTAGGATATAGTAATTTCAGTCAAGAAATTATACCTCTGAAATTTGCTTTCCAGATTCTTTTCATTTTTTAATGGTGGGAAAAATAAAAGCTCATTTTGACAAGTTAGTATCCACACTTCAACTGCCGTTCAGAAAACATTATCATTATAAGTAAACCCTTTAAAGAAAAAATGATGATCATTATTTCCTACTCAAAATGTCTCTTGACTTTATCAACCAATTTTAATAAATTTTCCATGCAAAACCAAAAGCTTACAATGAGTAAAAGGATCCATACTTTCTGTTTTTTTCAACCATTTTTCTGGTCCATCAGCAAAGTTTTGCATTTGACAAATCACAGGACAAACATAATCAGAGCAGCCTTTTAATTATAGGTACAATTTAAGGTCCCAAGTCTTGCTGTTGAAAATACTATGCTCAGTGGTTCTGGGAATACTGGTTTCAGTAGTTTTATATTTGTTACAGTTATTCAGTGAAGCGGAGACAATAATGCAGTTTCCTTTTTATGTCTTGCATTCAACACTGTTAGCAGTCATATATCAAACAGGATTGACTTTGCTTTTTAATTGAGAAAAAGTTTCTAACTCTTGTGTATTATAGAGTTCTTACGAAGTATCCATATAAACGAATGCAGAATCTTATGGCCTCTAAATTACACACACACACACACACACACACACACACACACACACACACACACGCAGCCACTCAAACACACAGCCAGATTACTTCTTAGAAATCTGCCCAGAAAACCAACTCATTCCCTTGTTCAAGTATGGGAATTTTATCATGTTTTCTTTGCCATTTTATCTGCCTGGGATTATTTGATTTGCCTTCTTGGTTACTCAGATTTATATATTGATCACTCTTTTAAGAAACTTTATTCTGTGGTTTTGGGGATTTCTTCTCAGGTCGTCTAAGTGAATAGCTTTGACATAGAACAATGAAATAGAACAATTTTTGATGGATACAAGTGATCATCTGATTTAACAAGTCTTAATTCATCACAGGGCTGTCAGCATTTTTCCTTTTATTCTCACAGAAAGATGTTCACAATTTACTGTGTTCCTGCCAGAATGTTGGTTCCTTACTCTGGAACCCACTTCAGCTATAACCACAGGAGAAAATTAGTTCAACCTGGCAACTTCAAAAGGTCAGAAAAAAAATAAGTTCAAGGCCTGCAATTTAGCTTCTTACATGTGTTGCTGCAACTAAATCTCCATTGATGCTTCACGGCAAAGCCGTATCAGGGCCGATAATGATTCCTTTTTGTATCATATCCCAAGCTTTTATTTCCTGAGTTTTAAATGTCATGTGGTATCCCCTATCATAAATATCACTCACCTTCTTCTCGCCTGTAAGCACCTCTTGGCTAATAGTTCCTTGGCCAGGTACAAATATATCTTTGTGATTTTCAGTATCCCTTTTGAAGGTATCAGGAAAGATTGACACTTGCATTTATAATCTTCAAGCACTTTTGTTTCCCGTTCCCCACAATAAAGACAGATGCAAATGCCAGGAGGATGATTGCAGAGTTAGTACCCAGGAAACATTTAATGCTTTAACAATTTAGACTATAGAGCCCCCCTTTTTAGTATGCTATTTTCATTAAAGTGGGAAAGAATACTATTATATCCAAAGTCCAATATTGGGACTTACCTACCATAATGTTCTTTACAGAAATTTTATAGATCCTCCTAAGTTTATTTTTAGACACAGCTTTTCTCATTTTTAAAAATCAATTTTACTCATGTTCTGCAAAGTATGTTTTTCTCCCTTCACAATCATTTTTAAATGATATGGGAATATGAAAAATGACATAATTCAGATTTGTAAAAATGAGAATGCCTCCAAGACTCGACTTGCATCATAGAATGCTATTAAATTCTATATGATACAAGGTATATTTTATTGGCAAAATGCTCCAATTGTGGGATCTTTGCATGAATAACAGCGTTTGTACCTTTCACTTGGTAGGAAGCTATAAAAACTAACCAGAAAGGAATTTACCTCTTCTCACTCTCCTTGTTCCATCCTGCTTTCTCCCTTTCTTTAATACTTCTTTTTCTCATATTTAAGTGGAACAGTTCATGCTAAATTCATCTGAATTGCAATCCAATTGTCTGTGGAGACAATTCTGTGCTCTTCTATATTGTTATTAATCAACAGGATACCTGATCATCACATATATACCAAGGGGAAATGTGGGATAAGATAACTTGCTTGTGTGGATGTGTTTACTGTGAAGCATATTTCAAATATTTTCAAAGTCCTATTAAATGGAATTACCTTCATCTTTATAAGTAATCATTCTGTGAACAGATTGTAGTGTATTTTGAATCTATTGGTATTTAGAACAGTATTTTTCATGTCTTATTTCCTTCTAGATTAATACATGATTATTTGATTCTTAATATGGAACAAAATCATAAAATTAGTAGATGGAGAAAGTGATATAATTACCATATGGGGATGGCTTCACTTCTTATATTGATAATTTTGCTCCCAAATTTGATACAAAAATTTCCAGGGCACATTTCATTCTTCATTTCTTGCTGTTTGAATTTGACCAATAGAGCTTAACTTTGTCCCCAGTTATTCCAATCTTCTAAATAGGATGCTCAAAAAAGGAAAAAAGATGCATGCTTATTTTGATTACAGTTGTAAAACACAGTTGTCTTTGCCATGCCTTTCAGTTTCACTAACATATAGTAGCTGAATTTAGCATACTTATTTTAGAATGCCTGTAGGCAGTTCCCTTAATTTTCATGCACTATACATTTGGATGATAATCCAATATTTATTTTTGTCAAATGATGGTTTGCTACCTATCTGTCTGTCTAGCTATCCATCATTTGCATCTATAATTTATGTTAATAGTGTCAGTGGGTGGGTTTAAAACTATAAAGTCTTTGAAACACGAAAGAATGACAGTAAGATATACTTATACTGGTGGTTACTACACAACGTATTCTAATTGGCAGTATCTTGATTATCATACGGAGATACTTGGCAGCATTTCAATTTCAATATAACACACTCTGTAATCCTGGGTAAAATGTGACTGATTTAAAACATTGCCACACATGAAAGGGAGAGAGGAAAGCTTCCTCTCTTTATCATCAATAGCACTAAAATTCGTTAAAGAGCAAAAAGGTATTGAAAATGTTTGGGAAAAGATATTACCTGAATCTAGATTTTAGCTATCACTATCTGTACTGAGCTCTTGTTTATGTACTGCATAGACATCAACTTGGTTTCATCTTGGGTTTAGTGTGACTCTCCACTTCCACCATCCATACAAGAATGTAGATGATTTTGAAATGCTATGAGATTTCTCTTTCAGAAGAGAAATACTGGGCCATGCTTTTTAAATGAGTGGTTACAATTTGATTGAAAGTGAGTGGCTCTGGCATGTACAAGGAGTGATTGCACTTTGCTCTCTCAGCAGAAAGATGGTGATGGGAAGAATGCCATGTCTTCTACGGAAAGAAGAAAAATGATTGGCTCTGGGGAGTAAACACACAGCCCAGCAAAGACCTAAAATATCACTCAAAGACTTTGCTTTAACTCTATGTTAGCTGTGGGTAGGAAGAGCTATTTGTGAAATGCTGCTTCATTTATACTCATTTTTGTTTGTGCCACTTTTTTTAAGTCAATAGTTGAAAAAATTTATTACATAGAACATTGAAATTTCCCCCATTGATATACACAATGAGAGATTTAAATAAATTTGTTTTGATAAGTTACTCAATATTTCATTAAGCCCTTGAAATACTTCATAAGTTTGCTACACTGATGACAGTTTTACTTATTTTATTTAATTTTTTGTCAGTCCTTCAATTTAGGTAGTATGAATACAAAGCTTCAATCTCCTCATCTGTTATAAATGTGATGAATCTGCTCAGGTAATTTATTCTATGCATGATAGAGCTCTGATTGGAACTACAGATCGATTCTAAAATTGATGTTTTAAGCCGCTACCTCATAAAACTTCTCACACTATTATAAGAATGATAATAAGATTGATTCTGATTGGTTGTTGTGACTTAAAAGGCCAACACAAATTGTCACTTTTAGGTCTTTGAATGTTAAATTCTGAACATGAATTTAAGCAATGACTTCTTGGCAAAGGAAGTATTAGACATACACTTACCTTTTGGGGGAGAAAAATATCTCAGTAAAGTATACCTCAAGAAAGACCGATATAATAGATTTGTCCTCAGTGTCTTAATTGTGATTCCAAGAAAGATTTAGAAATAAACATTTGGTTCAATAACAGGAGAGAAGAAATCTTGTTTTGATTTTCTTTGTCATGGGCTTAGTTACAGTCATTCTGAATATCTATAATAGAAAAACTTGCATCTAAAAAATAAATTTCTGATCCAATCTTGAGAAAGAAGGAGGTATTTATTATTTATTTGTTTGATTGTTTTATCTAAGGTGATCAAGCATTCTAGAATTTAGGAAAAACAAACAAACATACAAAAATCTTTAGGTAAAAAAGAGGAACATGTCAATTACAGCAAAAATAGATTTATCAAGAGTTATTGTGGATGAGAAAACAAGCATACAGTGCACTTTTGGATCGGCTGACATCTGGGTAAGTACAGGGTCCAGTGACTAAGAAGGACGACCAGATGTGTTGTGGCCGAGGGTAGAGATAAACCAACAAAGCAAATAAGTGTACATAAAATATTTCATAATCTTTCTACCAAGGGAATCCCATTAGAGAATTCTGAAGGGTCCAGTAAAGGTGATTCTCTCGTGCTATTTATATTTGGAGACATTTAAGTGCTATTCTTCTCTAAAATCCAAAAATCGTCTTGCCCTGCTCTGCTTCAGTCGCCTAGGGCTTGACATGAATTGCACTGGGCTACACACTGAGTCACATCGCTGTGTTCCTGAAATACCACTTTGAATTCAATGTGCATTTACCTGTTTTGAAGCAGGCTGCTAATGGCTCTAAATTCAAGGTCAGAAGCATTTTTAATAGAAACTCTCTGATCCTGTGTGTCATTTTTGCGCCTATGAAATATTGTGGCCACTAAACACAGTGGATAATAAAAGCATAATTTCCTGTCAACCACAATAACCTGCTGGATAGAATCTGAAGTATCTGTAAGAGACAGTTTTTATTTTAAACTTTACTATCGGCTTGTGTCTTATCATTTGGAACTGCAATCCAAATTGTTTACCAATCGATGCTATAATGTGTTTTTACATAATGACTTATCATATCTGAAAACTGACCACGTTGTCCTTACAAAACATCTCTGGGTCAACAGAGCTAGATACAGGCTGTAATTAGAACCATCTCTAAAATTTTAATATGAATAGCAAGTCCGATTACAAGTATACAAGGGAATATATAGTTTTCTGAGGAAAATTCTAAAGACTTTCTTATATGTAAGAATTCCAGAGAGTCTAAAAACTTTTCTTAATTTTATGGATGTAAGTCAATGCAGCAGCATTATAATAAAGTGGATTGATTGTTCAGACATATACATTATGGTTGGAAAAATGTAAAAATAAATTGATTTTTTTTTTACTTAAGCTTTATAGCCTTGCTTAAATTGTGTTTCTGTATGCAGGTACTATTTACAATGTTTGTTAGTTTTGATAAGCGACATCACATGCGTTTCAAACTTGTTTATTTTTGATCTTTTAATGGGGAACAGTAGTTCGGTACATGTTATAGATACAAACATGTAAACAGTAGAGTTCTAAATGTCATTAGAATATCATTTCAAGTGGGAGAGAACTTTGAATGCTAAGTGTCCAAATCACCTGATTACATGAATGTGCATGTGAACATATCAGTTGTAATTTTTCCAGTGTTACATATAAATAGGAAGGTAGATAATAGGGGATTTTATATGTTCCATCATATAAAATTATTATATGCATTCACCATAGTTCAGAGTGTAGACAGGATTAGAATCTGTACTACATTAAGATTTCCAAGGGATTTAAGTGAGTATTTACATTATTAGATGACCTAATTAGAAGAGGACTAGAATTGAGTTTTTAAGAAATGTAACGGAACTCAGAGTTGAGTTTTCAGTAGTTTCCAGAGCTAGTGAGCGGTACTATGGAAGGTTGAAATTGGTTACAGTTGAAGCATTATACTATGGAAATTAGAATAAAGCAACTCAAGGATTTTTGTTTTTATTTCAGAAAGCCACCTGTTAAAGATTTAAGAAGTTGTCTTTAATGAATTCTAATCTTTCTTTTTGATAATAGATGACCTCGGGGATTGAATAGTATCTAACAGTGAAAATTAAGCAATATTTAAAATGACATTGTTCAATTTACTTATTCCTACAATGGAATAACAAGAAAATAACAATAACGTTTTGATCACGGTGCTCTTTTGAAGAGTAGATGTGTGTGCAGTCTTGCTTTATGATTGAATAATGCCCAGTCTCTTTTGCAGTGTTCACTACTTATCTTACAATTTTACAATTATATTGCATTATAGTGAATAATACTGGTTTTTCATTTTTAATGAACATATGAAAAACTAAGTCTGTTTTAATAAAATATAAAAATAATACAGAAAATTCAAGAGTTTGTCCAAACTTAATAAGGTAGCAAATGAATGTTACAGTCACTACAAATTCCATGTAGAAGGTGTGATGGGAAAGACATGAGTGCATGAAATAAGCTTGCTACTGAATTGAGGGAGATTTTTTTCTCATCCCCTGCCACTGACTGAGAGACATTTACCAAACCACACCTCATCCTTTTCTCTGAAAATTGCATACTCTATGGGATGGCTTATATTTTTATTTTCCTAAACCTTTGGAAAAAATCAAATCTGACATTCTCACCAAGAACTGGCCCCGAAGAGAATGAACCATCTGACATAAACTCTTGAGACAGTGTGACCAGTATGAATGTGGTGGGTGTGGAGAAAGACAGTAGCTGTGTATGGATTTGGTTTAAAGTAATAATTTGGTAGTGATCTTAGATACCAAGACATTCAGGGACACTGGGTTAGGATGGGTGGTGTTGTTTCTGTCCATTGGTGGAGTGCAATGTCCTTTCACACCTACTTCCTCCAGATGATTCTGTCTCACTGGGAATCATTAGATGACACCTCCTCCATGAAGCCTTCTTTAGTTCTCCCAGGATGATGGGATGATGGGTGTGTTATCACTCAGTGTTCCTCTAGTCCTTCTAAAATGATATTTCTCTTAATATAGTGATTATATATTCCTTTTTGTTTTCTACCTAGATTCTTTGCTTCCCAAATGTAGGTAATCTGACCTGTTCACCTTGCTATCTGCTGTGTACAACACATAGTATAGGGATATCACATATTTATGTAACGGGAGGAGAGTTCATGGTAAAAAACAGAATCTTGATTATGTTACCTAGATTCAAAAATGGTTCTGTCCTTTCTGCAAAGATTCTTTAGTCATTTAATTTAATGACTTCTCTGTCTCAGTTTTAAACTAAACAATGTAAATAGAGAACTTTATCCCACTGGGAGATAGTGTGGTAATGGGTACTATTTATGGCCACAGACCTATCTCTTTACTAGTATATTCATTCCATCTCACGAAACTCTGCCATTATGTAACATTGCTTCAGGGTGTTATCCTTTTTTGCTTATTCTGATGAGTTTGTGTAAATCTGTTTCAGGATCTGTTATCACTTTTTACTCGATTCTGGTGAGTTCACATAGGGACTGTATCATGTCCCATTCTCCTGAGTGCCACAGGGTGGTTCCATGAAGGAAGTGTCTGTTTTGGGTTTAATTGGGATTAAACTTTCTTATTCTGGAACCATGAGTAACTAAATTGCCAGAGTGTGTAGCATATTAGGCAGTTTAAAAGAGCTATACATGTGAGCCTATATGAACTACTTTATCAATACAGGCTCTTTTTGTTCTCAAAATAAACAGTTGGGTCCATATTGTAAACATTTTTGTTTATATTTTTTGGTTGTTGGCATCAATGAACTTCTGGTTGTACAGCTGATAAATCTGAGGACCGGAATCTAGCCCCCACACAAGCTCTCACTAGAGGTCACTCACATCCATTTGCTGCATCTGTGGCATTCAGGACACTGGAGAGTAACACCCATGGCTGTTGAGCATTCAAGTGTGGTCTGTCACGAAGCAGAGTATATTTGGAGAAAATAAGCTCTTTTTGTCTTGAGAAGTGTTTGAGTGGAGACTCTGCGACTAAAGGAAGTCTATCAGTGTAACTATCCAGCCCTCCCTCATCAGCATGGCCTCCCTCCTCCCAGCATCCTGCCACCTTAATGAAGATGTGTGTGTACCTTTGTGCCCAATACCATGCTTACATGTAGTGTAGAGATCATACAGCACCACTCTTTATCTAAATTACCAGTGCCTCTCCAGGGCAAGGATGCTGTCACCACTACCCTTGTAGTCCCTCCCAGGCTAACTATGTCAATTATAATTTAATGAAGACTTCCAATATTTTGGTTGCTCTTGATGCATCCTGGTTCCAAACCATAAGCACAATTGCTATGTAAGGTGGGAATTACTCTGATTACTATTCTTTTGCTGACAAGAAAACTGGAGCTCAAATTGAGTATCTTGTCTGTCAATACAGAGAAAATACGATAAGCTGGGACACAAGGGCATGTCTTTCTGCCTATAGAACAGACACTCTCCAGCATACTCTGCTCCTTCCCATACCCACTGTCTAGGAGACCTCATGCTGCAAATGCCTTTGGAGAAAATAAGTAGATTGAAAAATCAATAAAATTCAAATATTTAGGGATTTCTTTATTGAGATCATTCAAATGCTGATGTTTCAGTTCAGAAGTTTGTGAAACTCTTCTCTCACATTAAAATGAGTGTAGATTGTTTTTTCATTTTTTTTTTCTGAAAGTAGATCTTAAGGAAAATATGTCTGAAGAGAAGACTTGATTTCCCCAGTGTGCTGCAGTTTTAGGCAAAGGAGAGGACATGTTGTTCTGGATTGTTTTCTCTGAGTTTCTGCAGCACTCCAAACTGCTCTTTGCTTTTTTCCAAGTAAATTTTGACTACAGTGTTGTCCCGTGCAGATTCATCAGTGGGATGTGATTTGGGGGCTGAATCCTAGCATTTGAGCTGAGCCCAAGAGAAGAGTGACAAGCAGGGCAATGCTACTGGGCATCTTGTTGGGTCAGGTACTCCCTGTGTTTGCAGGAGAATCTATGTCTGTCCCTTTCAGCTGGTTTCACTGAGACCGCTCACCAGAGGAATCAGCATTAGTAACCTCCTTGGCTTCTCATTCTGAGCCAGAATAGAAGTAGGCACCCAAGGTGAAAGTTCCCTACTCTTTTATGAATTCCCTAAAATGGTCTGTTCCTCAGGATGTCCTGAAGAATTCTTCCCCATTATCTAATTCAGCAAGTCTTTGCTCTGGACTCTGCAGTGAACATTATTTCTTTATAATTAAGCTTTTTGAGAGGGAAGAAACATGTTTTGCCACCCTTAAAGTAAGCAAAATATGTATTTGAAAACTCAGGTAATAAGGAATATATATATATATATATATTCACACACACATTCTGTGATGACTTTCTTCAATTAAAATTTGTATTTTTTACCATATTTTCATTCCCAAAGGAATATTTTCATAAATATAAATCTGTTCAAATGTACTTTTGGAATGGGAGCCCTGACTCTGTCCTGATTAGACTATAGATGCCAGACATTACAGTTTCTCTCTGGGACCATTCTAATTATATTTCTTCCTTATTAGCATGCTGGTAGAGAATTGTATTCTGCACCCCAACAAATTCTTCTGATATGTACTGGCTGTCAAAAATCCTAAAACTTGGAAAATCTCCTTTCCATTTATATGTTTTTTTTTCATAGAGATCATCATAACCTGGCTTTATATAGGTTAATTACAAAGGTGGAAATACAACAAGTATGGTATATTTTCCATATATTCAGATTTGCATTTTAAACAGAGACTCATGTAAGAAAGAAGAGCAAGAGATGGACAGATAGAAGGAAGGGAGGATGGAAATCAAGAAGGTAGAAAGCAAGAGAAAGGGGCGAAATGAATGAGATCAGGAGGGAAAAGATAATTTCTTTTACTTAAATTTTTGATAAATGACAGCAATGGCATGATACTAAAATCTCAATTATTCTTAAAAGTAAAAAGACTTTCTGGCTTATTCTCGTTCTTCAGATCCACTTTCTTAGCTCAAGAGAAAGGAAGCACCACCTCTTCTCTTGGGCCCTTTTGAAAAGCTTCATTTTTCTTTAAAATCTGTTCCAGCACACCCTTATCTGTCTTCCTCATTTTTTGCAGGGAATTTCAATGAAAATGAAAGCCCATGGATTGTGGTCTTAGAAAACGGCTTAGATGATGTCTGTTTCCTGTGCTCTAAACACGTGGCAGAGCTGTAAGTAAATGCCCCACACTGCATGATGAATTGGATGGCTGCAGACCGGAGGCAAACAAAATAATTATCTCATTTTCGTGGCGATTTGCTTAACTGGTGGGACCATGCCAGAACGGCTCGCAGAAATGCTCTTGGATCTCTGGACTCCATTACTAATGTTATGGATTACTCTTCCCCCTTGCATTTACATGGCTCCAATGAATCAGTCTCAAGTTTTAATGAGTGGATCCCCTTTGGAACTAAACAGGCTGAGTGAAGAACAGCGGGTTTTGAATCGCTCCAAAAGAGGCTGGGTTTGGAATCAAATGTTTGTCCTGGAAGAGTTTTCTGGACCTGAACCGATTCTTGTTGGCCGGGTAAGCTTCATTTTTTTAAGATCCCAATTTCAGGGTTTGTTCATGGTCTTTTGATGTTTAACGTCAGACTCTCCACAGTTGTTGCCACACTTAGCTGCAAATCCTTTAGGCCAGATGGTTAGTTAGTTAACCTGTTGGTTTCTTTAGGAATACGAATAGTGCCATGGTAACAATTTAAAATAATCCTCTAAGGAAAGCTCTTCCCTTCCCCAATTCCATGTCTTTCACCCCCCCAGAGAAACAATACAACGACATTTGTGTAATGCATAAACAAATAAGCTTTGTTTCTCATACACTTGGGAGTTCTCCATGCCAAACCTTTTTTTTTTTTCACCCTAGTTTGAAGTACTTGGACGGGAACTTAGAAGAGGTATATATTTTTGCTCAGTTTGAATTCCTGCCATCTGAATTGTTAAGTTATTATTTCATTTCATTTTATTTTACTACCATGTACCTTCAATTTCTGATATATTTTTCTCCCGCTTGTTTCATTGTTTGTTGTTTCACTTCCTAGGACTGCGGGGGAAATATTCAATGTAGATACTTAACAGTATCTTGTGCTGCATTTTGATTAACTTTATAGTAGGAAACTACAGCGCAAATGTATATAATTAAAGCTTTAGTTGTGTGTGTGTGTGTGTGTGTGTGTGTATGGCAAATTCTTTGTGTCAACATGGGCTGCCTGCTTTGCAAAATCACACTGCAGGTTATTGAAGATTTTATGTACTTTTCTTCCTACTCAGGACTGTTCACAAACTTCTGTTAATTTTGACTCACACTATCACCATAGGTAAAATTTCAGTGATGAAATGAGCCAAAGGCTCATTGCTAAGTTATATTTCAGAAGTAAATCATGACATTTCTGGATGGTGATGATTTAAAGAAAAATAAAAGAAGAATTGAATATTTATCTTCAAGATTTGAGTTAACTCCTTGTGTTTCACTAGGAAGTTCTGATTACATTACTTTGTCTACCCTATTGTCTTGCAAAACAAATTAGGCAAGGATCATTCCTAATTTCATATGGTTCTTCTCGGAAGAAGAAAACTTGAACAAGGAGATATCTTGAGTCACTGCACTCATCTCCTTTGAGCCCTTCCTCTGTGTGAGGCACTCCATTAGGCACCTGGGGATACAGCTATCAATCAAGCAAGCATTTTTGCCTTCAAGGAGCTCACATTCTGACTAATATTGAGTGTTTATTATCTGTTTAGCACTATAATAAATGTACTTCATTGGCACAAACCAATCTGATCCAAACAATAATCTCATATATGTATATTTATTTGTGTATGATCACATGTATACATGTACATACAAAAATAAGTGTGGAAAATGAATTTATATTCCTTTTTTCCTAAGTTCAAAACACAAATTTTACAAAAGAATTTAGTATACTTGATACAAATTCAGGTAGCAGAACTAACTTGAAGCTATTTATAGTTATAATGCATTCCATTACTGTAACTGCTCATATATTTCATTGCAGAAATGTTAATGTAGTTGATTATAAGATGCTGCCCCATACCCTGCTGAAGGTGGTACTTATTACATAGTTTATGTACCTTGATATGTTTCTAACTGTTATAATTTCTGAATTCCAAAGCACATTGAGCCCCATGAGTTTTGGATAGGAGCTTCTCAACTTTCTTTCCTTTTTTCTTTTCTTCCTCCCTTTTCTTTCTTTCTTCCTTATATGCAGAAACTGAAGTTAAGATAAATTAATAAACCAAACCAAGATCATAAAACCAGTAAATTACCTACCTGTGTTTAAATTCTGTTGGAAATTCCCAAGGCCATAATTTCATCCACTATAACCTGTTATGTATTACTAACTAGACCTCTGGAGTTTAAACTATAATTTGTACTTGAGTCGTTAAGTACAGAATGCAAAGTTCTTACATTTCTACTTCTAGATATTCAAAATGTCTTTAAGCAACTCTCAAGCGAGTCATTTTCATACCATATGAAATTTTAGAAATATATATATGTATACATTTAATGGATGGATACTTCTCCCTCTATGTTTCTTAGTTACCTCATAATACAGGTATGTCACTCTGATCGTGTACTGCATAATGTAAGTAACTGAACATGCTGAACCCAGAAGAGCATTCCATTTTTATCTGAATAGAGAATGTAATTAAAGCAGGATTTGTTTTGGGCAAAGAATCTGATGGTTGATTTCACTTCCATTCCTTAAGGGAAGTAATAGCAACAGAGGCTTACAGCATCCTAATGTGACTTAGTAATACTTGAGATGCTTGTGCTTCTTCGAATTGCAAAAAATGTCACTGATGAACCCTTGAAATGGCAGAAATGCTTAGCAACACAGGTTCTGTATGAAGTAGCCCTTTCACATGCTCTCTACTATGCCAATTCCCAAACAATTTTTAAGTGAGGATTAAATTTCTTCTTTCTTTCTTTTTTTCTCTTCTCTTCCTTTCTTTACTTTTCTTTCTTTTTTGTACTAGGAATTGAACTCAGGACCTTGTGCTTGCCAGGCAGGTACTTGTGCTACTGCGCTATATCCCTGGCCCCTAAACTTAATTTCTGAAGGGCATTTCCATAAATACTTATAATCACATGCATTTCCCTTTTAGAATACTGTCCCTGAATTAGGACAGCCTTGCCTTTGAGGACCCTGGGCTGTGGCAAAGCCAGAAACACATTTCAGGTGGTTGCTTCAGATTAGGAGTCAGGTTGAGTGCAGGGATGATCCCTATCAGAATGCCCACTAGTGCTTTACAGTGTTTTATCTCTGTGCACACTCTTCCACATCCGACTCTTTAAACCACTTTGCTGCAGAGCTTCTCCCCAGGAGCCAGCTGAGAAGCATTAGTTACTTGTGAGCGTACTGGCTATTTAAAAGGCCCTCCTGCAAATCACTGCGGAGGGGGCCCTGGACCTAGCCCACTGAGTTCAAGCTCAAGGGCAGAGCCAGCTTTTGAGTGATGGACTCTTAAGAGCTGCACAGACACCCTTACATCATCTCTCATCTGCTTTTTACATATCTGTAGCAGCTGGATGCTGGGAAAGAATCTAAGCATTAGAGATGGACATTCCAGAGTTTTGACTTGACTTTGTCACCTTGTAGTTGCTAGCCAGAAAGCTAGCAGGAAAGGTATTAAAGCTTTCAAAGGCTAGGCATAAGAGAAGGCATAAGAGACATAAGAAGGCATAAGAAGACATAAGAGAAGGCGGCTTAGTGCTTGGCGTGCAATAGTTTTAATTATAATTATATGACTAATTATGTAGATACGTGTTTATTATGAGAGTGGTAAACAAACACACCAACAACTGCCTCCCTGAGTGAGCACCAGACTCCAGGAGTCTAAGGAGGGGACCTACCTGAGTCCCAGTTGATGAGGTCAGGGAGGAAATGATTTTTCATTGTATCTTGAAGTTGATCCACCTGAGTCTGATCAGTTGGGGTCCGGTGGAAAGTGAGGCAATCCAGTTGGTCGGAAGAGTTTATGCAAAGTCGTGGGAATAGAGTAAGATGTTTGAATATTCCCTTGGTCAAAAGCCTTTCTATTTCCCATTGCATTAGAATAGAAGTGAAAGTCATAATCTTAGAGATGGTTTCTCTCTCCATTCTATCTATAATTATCTATAATTATCTATAATTATCATTCCTTCTATATCCCACACCTTCTGTCTATGTCATGGTTTTTAATCCTTTGTGATGTTATTATTCAATATGATTATGTTATGCTTATGATTTGTCTCCTATCATAATTTAGGTTCCACAAAGAAAATTCTTGTGTGTCCATTTTTCTTTAGTGTAAATCCCCAGATCCTAAAACACTATCTGAATATAAGAAATACTCACAAACATTTGGCAAGAATACATGAGTGAATAATTCATTCAAATATTGGAGAGATGCATTAAGGCCATATAAACTCAATCAAATTTAATATAAACGGTACTTTTAAATACACAGAACAAGGCGTTGATTTCATATTCTCTCTTTCATATTGCTGGGCTGGCTGGAGAGTTTAAACAACTGTTTCTGTATATTGATTTTAAGTCACTTTCAGTGGTAATGACAGTGGAAAAGCTCACTTAGTAAGGCAACTCTCTTTCCGACCATCTGCAGGATCACCTTGGTGGAGACTGTGTCCCTTACTGAGGGCGACAAGCAACACATTTTCTTCCAACCCATTTTCAAACTTCTGTTTGTGCTTAGAGCACAAAATTGACTGGAAATCATCTGTCTGACTTTCTGGAAGACAGATTAATAGCCAAGCAGGATCCTTTTCTGCTTCCAGTTCCTTGTGGAGCAAGGCGGTATAGAGCCTGCTCAAAAACAGGGAAGTCTTCAGGGCTCCGTGTCAGCAGTCTCTTCTGGCATTGGCTGCCTCTGGAAATTCTAGCCGAGAACAAAGTGGCCATGGGACTCTTAACCCAAATAGACTTATTTGTTCTGGTCTCAGAAAACAGAGGGAGAAGCCACATGTTAATTTTTGATAAATCTTGTAAGCAAGACAAAAAAAAAAATTGTCCTTGTGGTAAAATGTGTATTCACTCTCTGGTCCACGGCTTGAGGTCATCTTGCAAACCCTCTGTCTTAGTAAAGACGGTGATTAATAGGTACATTCCCAAACTATTTATTGAGCATTTACTGTCTGCTAAATTTGCTAAGTATCCCATTGCCAGTGGAGTCCCAGCGCTAAGCAAATTCAGATGTATATCCTGTCATGAAACTAATGAGCTGCTAGTAGATGAATGGTAAAACAGATAATCACATGAACAAACGCCACATTAAAACTGAGACAAGTACTCTGAAGTGAAGGAATCAGGTTCTGTTGAATTACATACAGAGGAAGCTGACCTATTTGGAGGGAGAGTGGAATCTTCCCTAGGAAAGCAGCCTGTGAGCTGAGACATGTTAACCAGAGGGGCTAGGATGCAGGGATAAAAAGAGAAAGCATTCCTAACGCAGCATGTGCAAAGTTATTTATAGAGTGGAGAGAAGGTCAGTGTAACTGAATGTCTTCATTCAGGCCGCTGTGACAAGTTAACATAGACTGGGGAGCTTATATACAGTGGAAATTTCTCAGCATTGGAGGCCGGAAGGCAGATCTGGTGCCAGCAAGGTTTGGTTCTGTTAAGGGCCCTGTTAGGTTGCTCATTGCCATCTTCTCAGTGCATCCTCACACAACAGAAAGAGCCAGGAGAATTCTCTGGTGCTTCTTTTATAACTGTACTAGTTCCACTTACAAGGGAATGACCCTCGCATCAGAATGATACCGCAAAGGCTCTACCTCCTAATTATGTCACATTGGAGGTTAGAATTTCAGTGTATGATATTTTTTGACAGTGGGCAAGTTGAAATGTTTAGTCCATTACCCTGAAACTTGGAAACTAGTAGTACAGTTTTCTGCCTTAAGATGAAAAGATAGGCAAGGGTCTGGGAAAGATCTGATTTCCTTCCAAATCAGTTCTAATTCTAAGCAGCCTGAAAAAGTACTCATTAAGCTCCTCTGCGCTGCAATTTCCTTACTTGTAATTATATTAGGGTATTGCACATTTTTAAATATTCATACCTACAGAACAAGAATATAGATACTTGTAATATCTCTTTATTAATTTTCAGCCCACATTTCTTCAACTTTTGTTCTGTGTTTCCTCTGATCCTCAGTTTCTCATATTGCCTTATTTTGTGAAAAAAATGGTTTACTCTGAAGGTGGTCAGAGTGATTACATCTGAATGCCTCACTCTCACATAAACTCCCCTGCTCTGTCCTCTGTTTCCCTCCTACCTGGGCTTCTGAACCCTTCCTTATTTGGATGTAACTCTTGCTGGTGATGCCACATCTATTTATAATCCTTTTCCTCCAAGGCACTGACTCATTTTCTCTCTTTAAATTTGACCTTCCAACCTTCCCTCTTCCCTGTTAGCTTGGAAATCGTTTGGGTGGTGCTTAGTATGAAGGACACGGGATTCCAAATAATTACACTGTATTACAGTTTATGGTGTCAGCGATTGGTGAGAAAATTGCACTTGACATGCCATTATTTTTGCTGCCGGTTTGCGTGTTAAGAGCACTGGGCTACGCGGCCACAGCCAAATCATGTCTTCGGCTTTGAGAGAACAATTCACTGTCAGGTCCATAAAACTTCTGCCTTCTTAAACAGAACCTTATGCACCAACAATTTAGCAAAAATACAAGTCCGCATTGCATGTCTCAGTCTGGGCAAACAATAAATGTCTGCCTCTTGTCCAAAGTCCTGACTTGGAAGTAACAGAGCAATTGAAAGTCTCAGAGCAATTGAAAATCTTTGAGTGCTAACATAAATGAAAGGAATAATATTACACATTGAAATAAGCAGCGGTCCTAAGTATCACACACGCATGTATGCACACGCATGCATGTGTGCATGCATACATAGCTGCACACATGCATGAAAGATCTAGTAAGTTTTGTGTGAGTAAAAATCAAAATCGTCTTGTAGTTCACTCTTTCTGTAGACACATACTCATACCCTGAAAAGTAAACTCAACCCGATTTTTTATAAGAAGAGCCTGACATGTCTCGTCAGCCAATTGAGAGGAAGCTCATTGATTCAGACATGTCCTTCCACTTGAAGGAGCCTGATAGTAGTCATGTGCTTGGAGTGAAAGTGTCAGATTATATAATCCTATTTTTATGAATAAAGAGCATTACGGTAGTTAGTGTGAAAAAGTAGCAGAAAATTGATTCCTATCTCAAGAATGGAGCTAAAATTTGTTGTGAAGCTCTGGACAAATATAAGTACTATGATACTAAAAAGTTATTCATTGCAGATTCACACAAGAGCATATCGTGATGTCATTAAAATTGAGATTTATAACATGAGAAGGTGGTTTCAGTGTAATAAATGCCAGAAGCAAGATATAAAATGTTCATAGAATGTAATGTAATTATAAAACTGCAGATGTAATGTTTGCACAGGAAAAATATATATTCAAATGTCAGACACATACGTATTCAAATGTAATGAACTGTTAGTTCCTATCATCCAGTTCACTCATATTCAACAGTTTTTACTATTCTTTATTTTTTTTTACTTACTTCTCCCAAGTAAATACACATATATCATTAATTTCTTAATTTTTAAAGTGATATATGGAGAATGCTAGTTGCTTCTATAACCACTATTATTGTTTTGGTTGTAAATATTTCCCTGGTTGAACACAACATAAAATATCCCAACACTGAATGTAACTAATGAAGAAATGACATCCAGGCAACCTCTCTAAAAACAAAATGAAGAATTAATTCCTGACATTGATTCCGACTAATAACTATACCTAAAAGCAATACAGGGAAATTTGTAAGGAAATATAGCAGTATAATCAATCTTTTACCCAATATGTGTGATTGGATTATCAGTTTTATACAAAATAATTTTCTGCATTTTGTTTGCTGTGATAGGCTTTTGTTATAAAACATAATAAAAATAGATGGTAATATTTTATTGTTTAATTTTCTTAAAAATCAATGCCATGCATTCATGGTGAATTCGGGTAAACATTATTTCATGTGAAACACTCTTGTTAAAGAGAATCTCATTTTTAAAATCTATACCTGTGTTAAACACTTGGCAGGCCAATCTCATCGATTAATAAATTAAAGTATAAACATATTTAATAATTTTTATGCAACTACGAAGAAAAAACAGCCAGCTTTGCTGCAGTGCTAATTGCATGTTAAGAGACTTCTGTTACCATGAAATAGAGCAACTATTAACCAGACATGAAGTTTTTTAAATTCAGTCCTGAAGTGAGAAACTACCCTTAGAAGTCTTTGGGTAACACAGTCGTGCTGTTTGCAACCTTTTGAGGAAAGTATGCCCATTGAAGTTATTTATGGTATTATGCTATTTACAAAAAAAAAGTGCTACCATATGTGTGTAGCATTTTGTTTGTTTGACTATGCATATTTTCTAAGTGGTAGTATTTTAGATATATTTCAATGTAGTTCATCTATACATATTTCCATTATATTTAACTTAAATGGATACACACACACACACACACACACACACACACATCTTGGCATAATTTGATTGTGCATATCCTTGTCTCTAAATATTTCAACATACAGTAGAGATAGTCTTGCCAACATTAAAAAACCTGAACATTCACTTAAAATGTAGGCATGTTCATGGATAAGTACTGACTATCTGACGTCACATTTCAGTATATTTAGACGTTTTAACCTGGAGTAGAAGTGTGAGATGTGTAGAACTGAGCCTTCTAAATGAGGTCTGCAGACCAACTGCAGTGACGGCACATAGGAGCTAGTTAGAAATGCAGAATTTCATCCACCCCATTTCCAGACTTACTGAATCAGAATCTGCATTTTAACACTATGCCCAGGTAATGCCTATTCACATAAAAGCATTAAAATCATCGATTTCCATATTTTACATATTTACATGAAAAACATCATGTGTGAATTACATATTTAAGTATATAACTTATTATATATGTAAAATGTGCAATAAAAGTTATTTAAATATCTGAAAATGTTAAATAGAAATATATTGGTCAATCAATCAAGCATCCATCAAACCTAGAATGGCTTGAATTATACTTTTTCCCATCTTTTTTGGTTTTCGGCATCCAGCTTGAGTCTGATTAAGGAAAAGGGTCCTGAGGCTCGTGGTCGAAAAAGCAGTGGGTAAGGTTTGAGGAAGAGGCACCTGCTTATCTTACTTGCACCCCACGTGGTAGTGTCATACATGGATGACTGTGACATCTGTCTACAGATAGGATGGCTTTCTTCTGCCCGTGCAGTGCAGGTGCTGGTGAAGGTAATGGCCTGAACCCCGACCCCACCCAGCTCCATTCCTCAGTGCTGACTGTTTACTGCTTGGTTTCATGGACGTCTTCTTTTTCTCTGTATGTGTTTACCACAGCCCTGCAGATGTGTTCTGAAATCTACAGAGTATCAAATGTCACTGGGCTTCTGTGGGAGACGATAGCAGAATTGAAATGAGTCTGATCAGAAGGGCTGGGAATATCAAGGAACAGCAGGGAATAAAACACTGGATGTGTATTTTTATTTATCCTTCATCCTGAAAAAAAAACAAAATAAAATAAAAGCCAGTCTGTGCTGCATAAGTTTCCTCTGTCAGTATTATGGTGGATACTATGAAATATATGATATTGTCCAGGCATATTAAAGTGGAGAAGAAGGTTAGTTTTAAGCACTCAAATATCCTGAGTGTATCTATTAAGTGCGTACCATATAAAGTTTGCTTGTTAAATCTTCATAGCAATGCCAATACAGGTATTATTATGAGATTGAGAATACAGAATGGAAATTATTTGCATTAGAAGGTATAAATTAGATAAGCAGTAAATGAGAACTTGGGAGTGAAATGTGGGCAAGGGATTGCAGCTCTTGCTTTTGTAGTCATGATGACATTATCTCATTTGGATCCTGGGTATAGGTGCCCAATGTACTAGGCTGTTATCCCAATTAATAGATGAAAACAGTGAGGCCACTCATATAAACCAAGGTATGGTCTCATAACTAGTGTATAAAATATGTAGCATGATGCATGAAGACAATGACTTGTGCTTATCCAATTGCAAAACCAATATGAGTGTTTTTTGGCATGCACTTCTGTAGGTTTTGCTTGTAAGAGATAGCGGGATATATAAAATCATTGAGAGGCATAATATGTCCTTAAGGATTTTGCATGGAGATGCTGTTTTATTTTCTTTATGCGAAAATTGCATTGCTACAATCTGAGCCCAGGAAGGACTCATCTCAATAGAGTAATCTGTGGGCTGTTCTCCAAGTATAAGAGTGCAGTGTTTTACTGCTTTCTGATTTAAAAATAAGTATTAAAATGATTATAATGATGAAGTAAGAGAAAATGATATACATGAAGAATTAACAGGAGGAGAATATTTTTATTGAACACTTCATAGATCTTGCTAGTTGCTTTTTTTCATACAGCTTTATTATTTTACTGATACGAACACGAAGAACTTTAGGCTGGTGTCAGTTCTCTCTTGTTAGGTGAGGAAAGTGGATTGCTGAGCCAGTGTTCTTAGCTACTCCAGAAATGCAGCATTAAGTTAGCTCTCCAAAGTCTTGAGTTCGAAGTGGTCAACTTTTAGGTTTGACTTTTAAGTGAAAAATCAGCAGAACAGCAGAAAGAAAATGTAGAATGTTTGAGTAGAATGAAAAATAAAATCCTGTGCACACAGACAGGACCTAAAAGAACACAAGAGGTTTATACCCTCCAGTTGATTGAACTAATAGTGTTAATATTGAATAGCTTAGTAACAGCTCCCTGTGCTGTGAATCAGAGCTGGTGAACAATATTGCCAAGGCTCCAGAGGTGGGATCTATAATTTACTTAGCTCGCCACAGTGACTTCACCATGGCCCCTTGTAACCCCATGCATCTTCTCCCAAACGGAAGTGTGCTTGTCTGGTTCACCTCTTCTGTCCCTCTTCTTACTTGTCAGCCCTCATAATAGTGACTTTCCCCTGAGCTGTCCCAGTCATATCCTTTGTTACTATTGCACCTGTGCCAACTAAGAATAACCTCTTCATGCCTTTAGCAGATTTTCTGAGGAAGTATAATTTGATGAAAGAACAAACATGGCTATTAAAAATGATCAAATCCTGTAACTCCTGGAAGCAAGTCAGACTCCTCAGCCACTCTAAGGCTTTACTTAGAATGTGGCAGGGTTATTTATAGTGAAGTTTTTCTTTGCTTTTCTTTTTTATGTTCTTGTGCACAGCTAGAAGCATGTATGGATTTCTCCTTGCAGTTTTCCTTTTGTCTAGTGTGTGTGCAAATGTGTGTCCCATTATTTTTGCTCACACAGCAGCATCCATTGCCTTAACAGAAGTCATCCACTGATTGCATCCCTGCCTTTGAGGGAACATATATAATCAGCTTTGTGAGGTGTTTTCAGAAATCATTAGCCATTTGCAGTGGCTGGTCCTATTGATCAGGGACACTGTTTCTTGCATCTTTCCTCTGCTTCCCAATGATTAGACTTATGGAGAAGCCTAAGGTTTTATTTTATAGATAAACCCAAATTCCATACTCCAACTAGACTATCTGAAATGTATTTATTCTCATTTCTTCTTCTATTCGGTCAATTGGAGGAAACACAGAAGCAGAAAGAAGCTGAAAGTCTCAACAATAAAAATACACACATATTTCAGTGCCCTCTGTGACCACATACACACAAGCAAAAGGAGGTGGTGAGATGGGGCTAGAGAGATGCAAAGCATGGAGTCAAGTGGCAAACAACAAATGAGACAGAAATCCTGAAATATGCAGAGAAATGGCACACTGAAAATGATATAGGAAAGAAGACACACAGAAAACACACAGATGAGAATTTCATTAGAGTATAAAATTTAAGAACATGGAAGATCAGGAGTAATAAATGAAAAAATGACCTGGGGAAAAAAAATCAAGATTTAGTGAGGAAGTACATTGGATACTGGAGATAGACAGAGAGAGAGACAGAGAGAGAGAGAGACAGAGAGAGAGAGAGACAGAGACAGAAAAACAGAGACAGAGAGAATGGGAAAGAAGGAATGAAGGAGAGAAACAAGCAGAGAAAAGCCATATGGGATGGATTTTGGATCGACCCAGTGAGTCTCACCAGGCCCAAACTAATCTCTTTCAGCTCCTGGCCATATGGGCTTATGCATACTTTCATGACATTTCCTATCATGCAGGTCTGCTGTTCTGAACAGGAGTGCATTTTGATTCTGACACATGACTTTTGCTGAATAACTGTGGCCGGCAAGACTCGGCAGGAAGTCAGAACAATTTGAGTGAACCAACAAACATGATCTTTCTTTCTGCTTGAAGTTTTAGAACCAGAGTTTGGCTTTTACCACTACACACTTTGTAGCAATTGGTGCTTAGGAACAAAATATGGCTGTTGTGCTTCAAAGCAGGTAAGTCACAAAATGACTTAATAAGAGGTGTTTAAATGAAAACACCGTCTAGTTCTTGCCTGGAAACTGTGGTGCTAGTTTATAAGAAGAAAGATTATGAAGATAGAAAAAGATTATGGGTTAAAAACTGTGGAAAACTAATGTCTTCTAAAACCATAGAACTATGTAATGGGCTTTTGAATTATTGGAAAAATACTTTAATTAGTATTTACTTTTCTATTATAGTCAATATATAAACCACTTAGCTTATGTAATTCATGTTAAATAATTTAAAATGACCTCAGATATAGCTGGGGCTATTTTTTTACTTCTGCTACTTTGCATATATATTTGAGCAAATTTTAATGGTCTAATAAACCCCAGGCAAGGCAAAAGTTGAAGGCTGGATGTAGAAAGAACCAAGAAAAGTAACATTTTCAGAGCAGCCAGTATGTTCCAGGGCATAAGAAATCTTTCATCCTCACTGGAATTCTATGAGATAGGGAAGTTAACAATACCCCTTCTTAACAAGCAAAGAAATAGGGTGAAGAGATTTTAGTCACTGTCCCAGGTAGTTAATAAGGTAGGAAATTACAAAACTGATTTCAAAACCTCTCCATTTTTCTAGCTATGCTATACTATTCCCTTCCTCATTTTATTTGGTCTTCTGTATTGGGGTTTTTAAATTTGTTTTGTTTTTTGTCAGTGTTCCAAGGAGGAGGAGGAAGCTGAGATTGGATTAGACTCACACTGGAAACCAAGCCTGAGATGTCTTGTTTTTGCAAATGACCATACTATCTACACATGTCTTTTATGAATCACTTAGCATAATAGATGGCGTTTCCCCTGTGGGAACTCCTTTCCATTAGGAAATGTGTTGAGATTATTACTGCAGTTTTAGGGTGCACTACAGGGCAGGCCACTTACAAAATCCACTCCAAAATTGTGCACCCTGCAAATGCAGGGAGGTAAGAAAGCCCTGAGTGAGATTACCTTTAAGTGCATCATGCAATTCCATGGTGTATGGGGGCTCTTTCAGATCTGGGGAAGGTGCTCCTTCCCTACTTCCACTGGCAAATGGTGACCGCGAGCTTGGGTTAATAAAAGACATTCTCCCAGGGGATAATTCTGAATGAGGTTTTCAAAAGCTTACACTGCCCATTATCCTACATTATTTTCTTTAATATAACCCAGCACACCCTACTCTGAATGATGCATAATGCAGTCTGAGAAACCATAAATGCAAGAGTGGAGAATTCTCTTGCTAATACTTGAGGGAGGCCTTTTGTAGTTAAATTTTTTATAGGAGTATTCACCCTACCTGCATGCAGACGGGGATGGTGGCATATTTCTGTGCCACTTGACTGTACAAGTGCTGGTATATGATTTCATACTATGACCTGGCCTACCCCCCAAAAAATTGTCACATTTACAAAGGAAATCAATATGCCAGGAAACTGTTCCTTGAGATGTGGCAGGGAAGAAAAAGTCTGTGTCTGTATGCTCTTCTCCTCTGAGAGAACTTTTGAGGTTGTTGAAGAAAGGATTTGTGCTTTGGAATTGGAGACTTCCAAGAGTCTTTGCAAATGCAAAATCTGCTCCTTCTACACTGCACACTCCACACAGTCCTGCTTTTTCTTCTAAAATTTTTAAAAAGTGTTAGCACAAGGAAAACTTTTCCAGCCTATCTAGGAAGGGCTTCGGTACAGTTTTCATTCTCCTTTCACTGAAAACACTGTGCAAAAGGACTGAGCAGATGAATGCTAATAACTCAGTTCATAGCTCTTTTCTTTTAAAGGAATAGTATTCACTATCTTCCTGTTTGCTATTGTTGCATATTATTGTTTCACCCAAGCCAAAGTCTTTATGAGCAGTAGACTCAGGTTTGCACCATCACAGGATAAAAGTATTCACATGTGCACAGACATGCACTTATACAGTTAGGAAATGTTGTTTAGCATGAAGTTCTGCAGTCAACTGAAATGTTTCAACACAATTTCTATGCTTTTTAAAAATAGTACTGGAAGTTGAACCCAGGGCCTCAAACATGCTAGTCATGCAGTGCACTACTAAGCTACACCTCAGCCTAACATCTACATTTTGTTGTTATAATCACATCACGTGTGAAGTTTTCTTCCATATTTATCCCTGAAACTGAGTAGCTTCTGGAGAACACTGTGCCCTGGGGATTGTGGTATGGTTCTCCTGCACAATTAAACAGAATTGGACTTCAAATCGTTTCAAAATAGCCACATACTACACTTTAGGTGCTTACATGTCATTTTATCCTAAGGCTCATTCATGTTCCTTATCTAGAAAGTTAATGTATAAGGTTTGTCCTGTAAGAATTTCTCTAAGCAGTAGACTTCATATTTTGGTTCATTCAAAGGGAGTTAAATTTAGTGGTGTTTCTTCATATTCTACTGTAGAATCACCACCTTCACAATAATATAATTTGTAATGAAATATTAAACCTATTATATCTTCTAAATGGAAAAAAGTGCATTACTAAAATTTATGCAATTATTAGATTCAAAAATTTTGTGCTATTCAATTACTGTTTTCTTTCATGCAAAATTTAAAGTATGCCTTGACCTTTGCACTCTTGAATTCATTAAAATATCCTACAATTGAAGCATCTGAAATTTATTGAAATGAAACTTAAACTTAATGGCGTATTTTATAAGTGCTGGAAGCAAAGAATCTTAGGTTCATAATTACTTAGGGACAGCACATCTTGACACATACACATGTGTACCATTGAAACGTGACACTCACTCAGATTATTTATTACGAACTTACCTACTAAAGAAGAATTACTGTTCTGATGAATTTGTTTTTAAATACAATCATAATAAAATTCATCACCAACAATAAGCTTTAATACTTATAATTTCCTTTAAGATTTTTGTTGATTTTTTAAAATCAAAATGAGGTGATTTACAAAAAGAAGTAGATAGTACTCTTCCAAATTCTATTCTGTAGAGTTTTCTGAAGGAAAATAAGAAATCTGATTACTATTAATAATGTTAATTGCTAGCATTTCTAGCAGTTTTATAGTTAGAAATAAAATTATACTTTTGGCCTATTTCATTTAATTCTTACAAAACCCATATGAGGTAGACACTATAATGATTTTAATTTTGTAGACAAATAGATTTAATGAGGTTCCAAAATCTGGCTAAGATCAGTCAGCTGAATGTTACTGAATCGGACATCAAACATAAAATTTTTTGCTATCCACTTTCCTCCTAAATTTTCCTAATATAGAATTGCTCATAAAAAATTGAAGTTTCTTAGGTAAAACTTTTTACATTATGAGATTTTATCAAACACACATGAAACCACAGTTTCAGATCTAATATGGCTTTCTAGATTTGTTTTCTTTTATTTTCCAAATACAATAATATTGACTACCTTGCTATTCTAAAGTACTGACAAATTATTGGATAAAAGTAGATTAATATAATTCTTCTACAGTACTTGGAACATAGATTATTCCAGGAACTTTGCTGTAGTAGCTGAAATACACAAAATGATTTTTGGATGACTTAAACATTTGCTTTGCATGCAAAGTAGAAATATTCAGTTGCAGGTTATTCCCTTTTAAACAGTTTTATTTTAAAATAGTGCCTACTTGCTTTCTACTACCAGTTTATCTACATTATCCAGATTTCACACCACTCTGGAAGAGAATTAATAATAATAGTAAAAAAAACTTCTTGAAATGGGAAAGAATTTCTCTCTCCTGATCTGTTTAGCAGAGAATATAGCTTGAAGCTAATGCAACTTTTCAGACAGGAAGGGGATCACTATGTAAATCATTATCACTGACAAGCTAAGCCTCCAGTCACAAGCAAAATGTATAGTTTGCGTATTTACCTAAGGCTGTTTGTCTCCATGGGACAGCTTTTTGAAAAGAAATACATACAGCAGGTTGCTATCTATCCATATCCACAAACATACAAGAACACTATATTGTAGTAAAGGCCAAGTTGCATCTCTTGTTAGATTATCTGAAACTCAAGGTTTAAATTACCCTCAGGACTTCTATTTTCCATCTCTCCAAATCCAAACCCAGAAATCTCAAAGCAATAATGTAAAAATTTCATCTGGCACAAGTTGCCACTTGTTCAACTTCATGGTGGGTTGAGAACGTCTGGATCTTCTCCATGGAAATTGTGATGTTTGCTGTTTCAGCCCAACTTTTTTCTCAGGCATCAGAGCATTATTTCTGAATTAAAAGTGAGACGTATCATTTCCCATATGTAAAATATCTGGTTTTATTTGTGCATGTGGGTGAGCCCAAAATATTCTCCCAGTGCCAGTAAGTAGCAGTTACCCTTATGTGACCTTGGAAAGTTGCTTTTTAGGATTATTGAAAACACCTAGTGAGTTGATAGAATAATAGATAGCACTTAGAATATTGCATAATAGAGCTGTATAATTATTGCCTATAGTGGTAATAAAATATTGTTATTCATTAATGAGTATATGTTAGTATAGTTACTGCATATAGTACTATCGCTGGGCCAACTATTTCTCAGTGCTACTTTAAAAAAATCGAATTGTGTCTACAGATAAGAGAAAATATTACATAAAATTTCCTCAGCCATTACAGGAAGAAACTGAGCTCAGAGAAGTGCAAAGGGAGCAACTGAAATTTCTGCCCAAGGCTTTGTATTTTCTTTATACTATGTTGTCCTCAGCCACTTATTTCTGTTCAGCTTTTGGCAGAGTGTGAGCACATAGTAAATGTTTATTAGCGGAGATATCTATGTAACATTTTTGTTCAAATTTATAAAACCACCTCACACTAGTAAGTGTTAAATAAATGTGTGCTCTTTTCTTCAAGCTTCCTTTATAGCACTTTGAAAAAAATCTACTCAGAAGAAAAGTGCCACAGGAGCTATCTTAAGCCATGTGTTTCCAAGATAGAAGGAGGATTTCATGACGACTTTTTTTTTTTAAATCATCTGTTTAACTTATGTCCGGACATCACTTCATGGATGCACTATAAGCGTTGGTGACACTTGGAAATTGTGTGCATGAGATGGCCTTGTCAAAGCCCATGCCAATTACAATCACTGATTCTCACATTATACCCGTGACACAATTTAATTCTCATAAGTTAGGGTTTGTGTCTCAGTTATACAATGAGAGACATACACTGCAAAAGTTAGAAGAATTTTCTACATAGTAAGAATAAAGCTTTAGCTGTGATCTCTGCCATTCACCTATCTGGCTGTAAATCCTGTTTCATTCTTTAGGCTGACTGTAGGAGTAGCCTATAACTTCCCTGACTTTCAGGGTCATTTGTTCTAAGATTTTCTGCCTCCAGGTCCTACTTCTGTGTTCTAAAAGCAGCACTCTTCAAAATCTGAAGATATTTTAGCAAAATTGTGCTTTGCATTATGTTTCAGGCCCCAATCCACAAGACCATGAAGATGTTTGCTGCAAGTCACTAGCCTCAGTTCTTTCATCTGTGAAATATTTCATGATTTTAGATTTCGTATTGACAGACTATATGAGAGAAATGCAGATTAGTATCTTTCGTGTCCAGGAGTAAATCAGTCAATGACATCAACTTTTTTTTCCCTTAAACTTCTGAGTTCTGTTTGTAATTAGATAGTGTACAGGTACCATGATCATCAAAATCCTATCCTTTCAGAAGTGTGTATTAGAACTATTTGCCAATGAGATTCTTGTGGTTAACTGAAATTACCTGTTTGTCACACACAAGTGACTTAGTTTCAGATACCCTATGATTTTATCTATTTGTTTAGAACTGAATATTTTCCCCCTTCTTATTGATGTGATTAAATCTTTCAACTCAAAGAGTGCTTGGAATAAAAGAGTTACGTCCAAGAAAACTGTCTTTGGCAAGAGAAACCCAGTTACATTCCTAAGACCCAGTAGGTAACTGGTGGAAACAGACTTGAAAACAGTAGCCTCCATATCCTTGGCTTCCCTTTCAGCATTTTGCATTATCTCTAGTCATTTCTGGTTCAAAAATGTCAAATAGAAAATGCTAGAAATGAACTATTCATGAATTTTTACTGTGCTCTATTCTGGGTAGAGTGACGAAGCCTCACACCATCCCACTTGGCTCCACCAGGGTTGTGAATTATCATTTTGCTCGGCCAGTGTATTCACATTTTGTCTGCTCCCTGCCCATCAGTCCCTTCACAGAGGTCCAAGCTACCAATCGCCTGTCATGTCATTTTGGTGCTCCTGTTTCAGTAATTCTTATTTCACTTTGTAAGATTTCCAAAGCACTGGCATAGTGATGCTGGCAAGTGTTTCATAGCACTATGTTAAATTGTTTTATTTTGTTATTATCCATTGTTGCTAATCTTACTGTACCTGCTTTGTAAATTAAAGTTTAACATACATATATATATATATAAATTTATATATATATATATATATATATATATATATATATATATATATATACATTTTTCAGTACCACCTGTAGTTTCCGGCACCCAATGGGATATAGGGATGTATCTTCTGTGGATATGTAGGCTCCACTGTATCTTTTCAGACAGTTTTCCGTGACAGTGGTAGTGCTACTAACCATTCTACAGATCCTCTGACCTGTGAGGTCAGGCTGGGTGACACCAAACAGATGGTCCCCATCATTCATTTAATGATAGGTAAGAGTTTAGATACATGTGAGAGGAAGAGGCAAAGAGGGCTACGCTGAAGTCTGTGGCAGGTTTCTTTGTGTTTAGGAACAAAGAGCCCCGAGTGAAGAGAGTAGGATAGGTTAGGAAGTCTTGGATACAAACGTGTTTTAGGTTTCACTTAAAATGCTAATTGTGCCACCAAACATCTATGTGTTCTCATAAAAATAACCTAAAAGCTTTAACTCTCAGTTTGCTTATCTGTCAAAAGACACAAAGTGACACTTTATCTGGAGAAATTTGATGAACAGCTTTAATTAATTTTGACATACAGGGAAGCTTTATAATCTAATAAAATTTAAAATTTTCAGAAAACTGGCAGGAATAGTACCAGGATCTTCCCATAGGTATTAAATGTTCATCTTTTACATTAGATCTGAACATGGTTAAGCATAAACGCAAACCTTATTTCTTTTATCATTTGCCGCTACCCTGTGCATATTATATTTTCCTTTGAACCATTTACAAGCAAACTGAGACTACTTCATCCATTGCTACAATGTGCTTCAATGTATTTCCTAATTAGGATATTTCATAATTAGGAAATGTAACACCAGCAAAATACTATTATCCAACCTGTGATCTATATGATATTTTGACAATTTTCTCAAAACTTTTGTTTATAGTTATTGTATTTGCTGGTACAGAAGTGAAGGTGACATGTTACTATGTATAAATTCTATTATTTATTTGTTAGTGTACACTAAATGCATTTATTCAATAACTAAAATTTACAATTCATACATATTGTCCTTTGATTAGAAAAATCTCCATTTTTATTAAGATTTATATTTTTGAAAGCTACAGATCATTTATTTTGAGGACTAGTTCTGCATGTTAGTTTTGAGTGATATTTCCTTGTGTTTATGTGCATGATACTCATTTTTGTAAGAAAAACCTACTGAATTCTTCTTCGTCCATCATGTCACAAGATAAGTGATGTCAGCTTGTTTCAATAATGATGGGACTTTTCAGGCCCACCTGTTTAAGATGTTGTTCGAGGGTTTTCTCTGTAAAACTTATTTTCTTCAATAATTAATAAGAAATTTGTGAGGCAATACTGTGTGACACTTTCATTCTTCATCAGATTTCAGTATCAATGGGTAACTTCTTTAAATTTCCATTATTTGTTTCATAGTTATAAATTGGCATTCTATTCAGCAAAAATCAATGATCATTTAACACCTGTTTTCTGGAAGGATAAAAATATAATAGTAAAGACATATAGTAGAGCAAGTGCATAAGTGAGTTTACGGGATACTTCACCAATCACTTTGATAGCATGTACAACAGAATACAGGCAAGGCTTCAAATAAATATGCATTTTATTCTCTTTCTAATATTATGCTTTAGCTTCACTTCAAATGGTATACCACAAGGCAGGATTGTAGAATAAGGTAGAACTTCCTGGTCTGTCAACCAAGGAGTTTCCAGTAAATTCTAGGTTGGACTTGTTTGGATATAACATTAAGATCATTATGTTTTTAAAGAAAATTAGAACTATAAAACCAAAGACACTTGAAAGTCAGAAATAAGTTATTATTTTAAAAAACTAAGGCCCTGAAACATTTATTAAAATTATCAACCCCATATATGAAATAAATCAAATAAATGGTTAAACTACCTAGTGTTTCAGAATTTTTAAAATTTCAGACTTTATCACACATATAATAACCTACCCTCATTCATGTGATTTAATTCAATGATTTTGACCATCAATGAAATGACCATAAAGCTATGGGATTAGGTAAATTTTCCCCGTTTCTTGTTGATCATCTTATCTAAGCTGCATTGTAGCTGTGTTGCTATAGCTTCAGGAAATATTAATATTATATGACTTCATATATCCCCAAGTAAAACCCATTGGAGATGAACGCCCTTATATGTGCTGTGTTGTGTCCCCTAGGAATGTGCTAATGATCTTTTTAAAAGGGAAAAAGAAGGTTTTGCTTACCCAGGATAGAGTTTGAGAAGGACGCTTAAGTGCACTCTTTCTTTGAGGAAGGAAGATTTTAATTCTACATGCATGTTTGCTCATCTCTGTAGAGGCTTTGACAAGATTCTGCTGCTCATTTAGAAGACACAAGTCTTCCATCCTGGGTTTAACCTCACCCCTGCTGCTGCTGTTTTATCTCTGCTTCCAGCAATGGGGATGGATTATCTGTCCAGTCCCTTTTAGCTTAGATAGTATAAGCTATGAAATAGCAAAAGCACTAGGAAGTATTTTCATGGTCCTTGAGTTTTGATGAATTTATATGGATTAGGTTTATTATTTTTGTTATTGTTGCTGAAGCAAAGGGGACATACGTCTTTAAAGGATCCTAGCTGGACTGTCTTTTCAGCATGATTTAAAACACAGGACATTTTCACCTAGGATTAGGGTCAGGATGTCCATGTGCAGATTTCATAGATTTTTTCTGGAAGCTAAGCGGGCTGAGAAGACAGAGGAGAGTTCCACCACACTCTCTGAGTTGGATAAGTGAGATGAAAATGTCTGAGGTTGAAAGAAAAGTTTCTTCCATCTTCTACAAATTTTATTTATTCATTTTTACTAAAAAAATAAGAGAATATGTGTTTATATTGGATTATAGGCACCCAGTCTGTCTAATAAAACAGCTCTGTTCCAATTCAACTGCGTAAAGAATGGCAGAAGATGAAAGTCAGATTAAAATAGCTATTGCTGGAGCAGGTCCAGCTATGCTTGAGAATTCACACTGATCTTTTGTGGAAAATAGGTAGTAATTTCAATGGCCTCTAAACAATTTGTGTTTGTTTTGTTTTTCTTTTTCTTTTTTAAAGTATAGCTTTATGAAGGCAGAATCTTGGGACATTATCCCATCCTTAATCCTCTATTGCAAGAAATGCCTGTCTCACAGAGCAGTCTGTTCTCTTTGTACATGTACAAGGCTTATTCCTCCTCGATAGAGCTTGTAGCCATGACTATCTTGGCTAATAACAAGAGAACTAGCATGGTTTCATGCAAGTCTTCACTATTTTTGAAACTTAGTTCATTTTTCTTAATCTCTTTGGACGCAGTTAACCTTTGGTTAGACACATTGAAAGAGAACTATTACAACTGCCGTATCACTATCAAAGCAAATATGGGCACAAATTTTCCCAATAGATAGGGAGCGAATCGTGTGTAGCAAATCATTTGTGGGGAGACTTAAAAAGAATTGAGAAACATAAAGGCTCTCAATGGTTCCAAAAGTTCAGTAAGCACTGGAATTAAACAGAAGTCTTGTTAAGGCATGGGGGACTAGAAGACAGAAGCCTTCAGAGTTTCCGATTTCTTATCACTGAGATGGGCAGATTTTCCTGCATCAGCTTTCCAGAGTGCTGGAATTATAGGTGGGTGATACCACAATCAGCTAAGGTCATAGATCTTTTATACATGCAAGTGGTCATTCAACACATTTTACTTAGCTTGTAACTGGTAAATTGTAGGCTATGGCCTATTTACACAGAGATCCGTAAGGCAAGTCTTTGTATTCAAGGAAATTTATAGTCAACTGGAGGAGACAAAGAAATCCACAGAGCTTGCAGCCCAGTCCAGTAATCCCGGTGGTTTGGGTCCTCTTTCCTGCAAAGCATTATGGGAGTGGTGCAGGACTGTATTGGCACATGGGCCTGCAATTAAGGCCAACTGCTTGGGAGCAGGAATCTCAAGAGTCTATTTTACACTGTGTAGGGTTTACAGGGACAGTAATATGCGTGGAAAAGTTAAATGGCAAAGGCACAATTAAATGAAATAATGATGTGATTTTAAAATAGCAAGCATTTTACTGGGTATAACCATGGAAGCACATGATTCCTATTCACTTCTCCATCATGAGAAGGTTTTCTTAATGTTTTCAGGGATTTTCATGTCATTATGATGGGTTAGAAGCATTGACCCAGGAATAACAACATTAGATCTCTTTTATAAATCTCTAAATAAATGGTAGTACAACTATTTGTGGAATACTACAAAGGTGTAGAAAAGGCACTACACAAATTATAGACTAGTTTGTAAAGCAAGCTATATGATAGTATTCACAGGATTCTTTGTGTATGAAGAATGCAATACAGTACATCTGCTTGCATATTATTGTGGCTAGAATATGTTTTAGTATAGACCCCTATATACAAAGAAACACTCATAGCAGTAATTTCCTTCAGAAGAGAGGAAATGGAGGACAAATATGGTGTGGAAAAGAGACTTTTTTGAGTTGCATACTGTTTTTCACTATTTGACATTGATTTTGCCTTGCTCTTATTTTACTTTTCATTGTACAAATATTCAGTACTCCTATTACTGCTACTAACACTCATTTTGCAGTATAAACAATTGTTGTGGATGTAAAAAGTGGATTCCAATAGGGAATCGAAAGAGAAGAAGGCTGTCATCTCTTAGTCCATTCCTTGAGTAATGTTTAAAGTTAGAAGTCTGGTTGAAACAAGTTGTACAGAAAGGATGAAGTTGATTCTAAAAGACACATGCAGCTAAGAAGTCTTATGGAGTTACACTAATATACACAATTTGTCTTTTAACATGATTTATGAACATTAAAAAATTCAGTGTTCAACATCAGAAGGTGAGCTAAGTAGTGATAAGGGATTTATTTTTCTTGCTGAGTGTTATGTCCATAGCACTTCCTAGGCAAGTGTTAGTAAGTGTTGTTAAATGGATTAATCCCAGAACTTTAATTCCTTGTTTCTGTTGAATTTATTTTTTATTTATTCTCTGGACCACACATTAAAGGTATTTCTTCATAACATTTGTGTTGAGTCAAAAATATTTCCTGCAAAGACAAAGATCTCTCTCTCTCTCTCTCTGTCTCTGTCTGTCTCTCTGTCTCTCTCTGTCTCTCTCTCTCTTACACACACACACACACACACACACACACACACAACATACTCTTTACTGTAAGACAGTTGTAGGGAGACACTGAATACATGGATGCATTGCTTGGCCAACATGTGACAAATGCAAAGCATTAGACACGCTCCTGTGAGTTAAGGGCAGCCTGCTGCTCCAGACTATTAGCTAAAGAAGAGCAGTGTTAGGAATCAAATTACACCAAGGGCCACCTTTTCTCCAGTCTCTGTGGAACAGCTAGAGCCGGGTGGCATTTTATCTTTCCAGTTCCATCTACCAAGGAGAATCAGGGTTCCTGAGACTTACAGATGTAGAACACTGGGAAATGAGTCTAAGGGAGAAAGTGAGAGAACCAAAGTGTGACCTTGAATGCCTCCCAGTTGCTTTTGACTCATGTGAGTAAACCTGTACCTGCGTCTAACTTGTTTTGTTTTGGATGGTGCTTTAATTCTCTAAGAAACCTTATCTCTTCCCGTGTGGAACAGATGATGATATATCCTCCATCTGCCTTCAAATGTTGCTTTTAAAGAACCATGTGAAGTGAACTATGTGCAAGCATTTTGTAAACTTCCCCAGTGGTGGAGAAATTTAAATCGAGCCATTTCAAGCTGCTTCTTGTAGGCATTTCTATGAAATGTAAAGAGCAACTACAAGGTTATAATCACTTACCTTCCTGCTCTGTTTGGTCCCTATGGGGAAACAAGAGCAGAAGTTTACAGAGAGAAAAACCTGTCATACAGACGGCACACACAAGAGTGCCTCACGCTCCGTGGAGCAGATGGTAGTACCTTAATAGATGTGAGTTTCCTTCCCTTCTGCCCCTGCTTACTCCAAACGACTTTGAAACACTAACTGGCAGTTTGGAGAAAATTGGATTCCTTCACTTATCAGGTTAGTTGAGGATAGCCGTATGGAATTTGTATCTGAATATTTTTAGTGAAGATGTTGGAAGTCACAGAGCAGAGGCATCGAACTCTAACGCTAAGGTTATTCCATGAGTGTGAATCTTTGCAATGAACTCCTTGAGCTTTCTTTCCTGCAAAGTGGAACTATTTTCTGACTTATGAGGCTATTCAGAGGAGCTGAGCTAAAATATATTAGGACCCATAAAAGGATGTAGGTACTAATAGGTAAGTTGATAAAGACAAAAAATTTGCAATAAATAATATAACCTGCTTTATTGGGCATGCTCCTAGTTTGTTGTACTAGCTAATGACAACAACCGTTCAAGTAGAAACTAATAATTATTATTGCACTATTTGCAATACAAAATTAACCATCAAATCTGGTTTTTGTATGTAAAGTGAAAAAATCATACTGCCTATTAATTAATCTTCCAGTTTAAACAGACTATATTACTATGCTTAGTTAAGCCTCCGGTCAGTAGAAGTACAGTAGTAACTTAGTTTTGTCTGTCTTTGGACACATATTTGTTTCCTAACTTGCACATGATACTTTTTGAAGGGAATTGAAAAAAAAAGAGAAGTCTGTATATTCTGTTTTTTCCCAAAGTTAAAATTCATTGTCTTGAACAGATCATAGAATACCATAGAATCCACACTCAACAAAAACAGCAAATAAAATTGTACACTTAGCATAATCTCAGTGGGATAAGGGAAGGGCTTAATTAATGTTTATAGAGTGCTTATTTGTTGGAATAGGAACTTGAAAGGCAGAATAGAAGCATGCACATGCCTTTCATCTCCTGGGCTCTAGTGCAATTCACCGCAGTTAATTTATGTCATCACTTCCCTGATCAATCATAGGCACCAAGGATAGCAGTCTGAGTACAGTAATGACTTGCAGTTGCAGGAACTGGGCCTTTGACTACATAAGCAAATATCTGAAATAAAAGGTGTTACTGGGCTCTGAGGCGAGCCTTGGGCCCTGATGCTATCATTGGATGTATGTATTGCTTGCCGAAGTCCTGAATGTTCTGCTTATTCTCTAAAGATCTAAGGGGAAGTTACAGGGAATCTCAATGAATCACTGGATCTTGGGAACTTGTAATTACATCAAATATGACTGACAAACTTGAATATTAGCACTGTCTCACCAACAGAACTCTATATATGTGAAAATCATTTCAATCAATCACTGTTTGATTTATCTGGAATATTTCTTTTTTTTTTTTTTTTAGCTAGGAGAGTACTGTATTTTCACTTTCTTTTTCTTTCTTTTTTTTATTTAAAAGAGAATAAAACAAAAGGGGGCAGTACAGAGCAGATCAGAACAGGACAACATAGGCAACACAGTACTTTACATTAAGTCAACTGGACATCAACAGTATCTAACACCATATCTCTTACTCTGCTATAGTTGAGCATAGTTTCAATTACAATAATATCAAACATAACACAATAGTAT
>PVJX010000612.1:51437-114152 GCA_004027295.1 Dolichotis patagonum | reverse complement strand
GCAGGGCTTTCTGGAATATTTCAAATCATCCTATTGGTTGAAAAATAATAATTCATCAAGTATATAGAGCCATGTTTGATGAAGAATATAAATGCATGAAATGGTGGTTTTGCCATCTCTCTTATTTTTCATTTATTTTTTCTTTCTCTATCTGACTTTAGATGTTAGAACTAGTCTCTAAGCCAATTCATTCGCAAGGGTTGCAGAAGTCTCCTGTTACTTGCAAGTTTCACGTAATCAAAGGAAATTACTATCTCTGAACACAGATACAGACCAAAGGAAAAACAGAACTGCTAGCTCTGCCCAAGTCTGATCTGCACCTTGACCCTTCTATTCTATTTCTTGCCAAAAAAAGTTATTTTTTGCATAAAATTACATTGGTACAGTGACCTCATGTGTGAATACTACTGGCCTCAGTGGCTTTCTCCTTGTCTCTGCTTAGCCGAAAATTGGGATTTCCTAGACGTCATTTTGTAGTTTTAAGAGTTGGCGCCTTAGAGTAAAACACTGCCAAAAGGTTGCTGGCCAACAGTCTTTACTACTCATTTGGATTAATAGCAAAAAGCAATTTAAGAAGCTTCCTGTAAAATTTAATATCTGTAATTCTTTTCTGTGTGTGCTCATAGATGTTCTATCTGCTGAACATTTCCATTTGTGTGTTTCTTTGTCAGTTTAGTATTTGTTGCTTATGAAGACTGGCCTTGGGAGAGGATGGTTGGTGATTAACTGCTGTGTGGTACCAGGGATGGATTTTATGCTTTATTACAATAATATTTACAATTAAAATGCAGAGCTTGGTTTAAGTAGCACCTGTTTAATCAAGGATAGAAAATCATATTTTGTATATGCCAACCAGATGACTAGCTGACTTGCATACCAATTCTGTCTCTGATGATATCTCTGTTCTTCCAGCATTTTTCTCATTTTATGGCTGTTCTTTGTATATTCACTGTTACATTTTTAAGGCAGCAAATTCATGTACAGAGGGTTACTTAGTAACTAAATTGGATTTTGAGTTTGTGAATATGCTTTGAATATGATTTCTAATATTTAAAGTTGAGTTTCATAATAATATTCTATAGATATAAAAGTTCAGAGCAGGATAGAACTGATAATAACAATATCCTGACTATTCTGGGTGAGGTAATGATTTCTAATGGAATAATCTTATTCCATTAGACTAAATGTAAAGTGATCACACCTTGGAATTTTATTCCTATGAAACTATAGAGGCATGGATAATTTACTAAGACTGTAAGCAGAAATTTACCAACCTAGACTTTCTCCATTTGGAAAATTATGAAAATGATATTACATACCTCATAAGCTTATTGAGAGAATTAAATGAAGCAGTTCATACAAAGTGCTTAAAACACAGTTAACACTTAATAAATGCTAGCTATAAGTGTTAACATCCCAACAAAAGCTGTAAGTGAATGAGTAATTTTCTAAGATTTGCTATTTTTACTAATTTAGAACACTATAGTGACAGTAACGGGAATAATGGAACATTCACGTCATTGATACCGTATTGTAATGGGTGAAGAATGAGACTATGGAATCAAACAGATCTCTATTTTCATGTGTGGTTTATCACTGCTAATTTTCTCCCCTTCCGGTGAAGGTAATATTGTTACTGGATTCTGGGATACTGGAGTATCTGTTTCAAGGTAGCTTCTAGGTTCTTTCTGTCTCACATAAGGAACTCAATGAAACAAGCAAAACTGTGGTGAAGTTTCACATTGATTAGTGGAAGGAAAAATAAAAGAAGATAGAGCAGAAAGGGGCTCTGCTGAGTGAGTGTGAGCTAAGTTAAAAAATGAGAAGAAAAATAAAAGCAGAACTAAAAATATAAAGTAAAAGTAAAAGTTTGCCCTAGAACTTAGGGCTGACTAGCATGAGGTGCCGGATAGTGAGCTGCCAATGGCTTTGGTTTGTTTTTATTTCTTTTCATGTTTCCCACACTTACATAGCAGTCAGATCAGCCCACCAGAGACCTGCTAGAATTCTCGAGTGAAGTCCACATTCAGGGTACGAAGGGCTGGTCCTGCCTAGGTATTCTGGGATCTGGTCACGCCTTCCTTTCCAGACAGTTTTAAATTATGCTCTATTTTTCTATTTCATTATATCTTATATTTAAGGATTAGTTTAAGAAATAAGTGATGCTGTCTCCAAACTATATAACCTCCATTACAAACACAGTTCATTTTTAACCTTTTATACACTCTCTTTTGAACTCACTATTATGAATTAGGATCAGAAAGTGAATCAACACTATGACCACACCTCTTTCCTTTCATATAACATGTTTGTATTTAACTTCTTAGGAGACTGGAAAGGCACATATGTGTCTGAAAGCCAAAATCTATATCATTTCTTGTTTTAGATAATTTTGGGTGAATGACAGATCAGGCCACCTGATAATTGTGTCTGAAAAGTCACTCACAGAAAGAGGAATTAGATAACTGTATTTAAATATTTAGACAAGTTTCCAACATTTCATATTCCCCTGTGCCTTTTTGGCTCTTTTAAGGTTAACTGGCCTTTGCAGAGAAAGGGGCAGAAGGTGTCCCTCAAAGGTCTTCCATAGACCTTGGCTGACAGAGTGCAGGACTAAGCTGATGGGCCTCCTGCACTACCTGCTCCCACCCGCTATGCCTGGACTCCCTGCTCCACGTAGCACAACGTCTCTGCTCTACATAATCACAACATGTTACAGTCTATCTTGTTGCTACACTGACTCAGTTTAGACAGTCGTCTCCAGTTCTGACTCACATTCTGTCCCCATAATTTCAGGGTTGGGGGTTGGAGGATGTGGCTTAAATGGAGAGTGATTGCTGAGAATACTGAACCCTAAATTCTATCTCCAACACCACGAAAGAAAAGAAAAATCAGAACCTCTCCAAAGCACGTGTCTTCTCTTTACCATTACCCATACATAGGTCTTGGTGTCTTCACTGTGCTTTCAATGCGGAATAGACAGCCTTAGGTGTTAATGATTTTCTTACCATTGGACTTGGAAGCTGCTCAGGAGACTCAAATAGCCAAAGATAAATAAGGGCAAGGGAGTACCATAGAACTGGACGTTTCAATCTACTCTTGATGCTGCCACAGTTTTTCTATTCAATACAATTATCCCTCAGTGTCCTGGGTTTGGTTCAGAAATTCCTACAGATGTGAAAATCTATGGATGCTTAACATGAAATGGTGTAGTATTCGCATGTAACTTAGGTACGGTCTTCTGCATACTTTAAATGATCTCTAATACCTAATAAATCTGAGTCTAATAAATCTAATAATATGTAATAAAATATAAATGCTAAGCAAATAGGTGTCATGCTGTGTTTAGTGAATAATAATACAAACCTATACACTGTAAATTCAGATATAATTTTAATCTGAATATTTTCCATTTGTGATAGATTTGAGTCCATAGATATGGAATTCACAGACATGAAGAGCCTATGTACTTTTTATTATTAAACTTTTTATCTTTTACAGTGAGAACAGTAACTGTACATTAAATGATTCATATGTTACATGAGGAGATTTTAAGAAATCCAAATGTTGGTTAATGGAGAGGATGAGCAAACCTATGAAAATTAGACTTTGAGAGCTTATTGCTTCTGTGTGCTTTCCCTAAATCAAATACACCAACTTCCTTTGATGATTCTGTGTTAAGTGTCCAAATTAACACTGTCTAGTGGAGTCTTCTGTGATATTGGAAATATTTAATTCCTATAGTGTTCATAATAGTAGCAACTACTTAAAACATAGATTGTGTATCTAAGTAACAATATTTCATTGTATTTTGCTTGTATTTATATAAACTTCATTGGAAATATGTGACTACTGGCCAGATTAGTTAGTATATGTTTAGAATATCTCATGGTTTTGTTAGAGAGCTATTTAACTCCCAAACAGTATTTCTGATTCTTCCTGCAAAATGGTTGCAGTCTTGCCATTCACAAGGAATATAGCAGTGATTATCAAGAGTCTTCACATTTGAAAAAAGATTGTTATCCTTGAAGAAATCAAACAAGATGTGAGTGCTTAGACTAACATTTATCAAGATTTTTTGGAAAGCAAATACACACTCTTGCAATGGTGCCATGCTAAGCAAGTAAAGTGCTAAGCAATCCATGTCTACTTGCTATAGTAGAAGAACCAGGGAAGCGACTTTGTGCACAGAGAAAGTTTATACAGGCAGACATAGCACCTCAGGCCAGTAATGAAAGTCTGTGCAACAAGTAGGTTAGAGACAACTAGTTACCACATGTAAAATTACATTTTCATTTTACATCATACACAAAGCCAATTAAATCAATAAATTTCTTAAATATGGAATTTATGTTTCAATAGCATATGAAAGAATATTTTATGTCCTGTTGACAGGGAAGCATTTGTTAAGCTATAAACAATGTGTCCATCACAGGGGCAATTAATAAATTTTATGGCAGTGAAATTAAGAACTTCAGTTTATCAAAAGTCACCATAAGATTTAAAAAAGTGAATGGAAAACAAAAGTTATGTTCCACAGGTGACTGATGAAGAATTGTTCACTAGTATACATAAAACAATTAAAATTAATATGTAAATACTCTTCTAAAGCAAAAGAGACAGACTCACGTATTTTTCTTCAACATATGAAAAATTCTCAGCCCTAGAATTATTGTGTGCTTGATTAAACGGTATATTTCGCCAAATTCCTTTGTAAAAGATCTAACTCTCAACGTGATGGTGCATAAAGGTAAGAAAATAGGAGGTAATTAGGGTTAGGTAGGCTCCTAATGGCCAGAGCCCTGTAATGGTTCCAGTGCCCCAATGAAAAGACCACCAGGGCTGTTCCTCTTTCCTGTGAGGCCAAACTGGTTGCTGTCTGCGAGCTAGGAAGCCAGCTCTCTCTGTGCTGGCCGCCTGACCTCTCCCTCCTGAGCTCCAGAACTGTGTGAAATCAGTATCTTTGTTTAGTCCATCCTGTCTATCATATTTTAGTAAGATAGCCCAAAGAGACTAAGACACCATACAGATTAAAACCTAAAATTAAGCAGCATTTTGTGTTCAAGGAATTACAAAAATTAAAATTGAGCAATATCAAGTGATGAGGATACATTGCATTCTTATAACTTATGAATGTGAACTCATAAAATCATTTTTAAGGCATTTTCATATTATCTTGGAAGAGATAGAAAAATCAAAGCTATTGCATATATTCAATACCTGAAAGTTTTCTTTGGGGGTAAGTGCTGTAGAAATTTTCTTAGACATGGACCATTTATAATGGTTTAAGATAACCCAAATTTCTCACTAATACAGAATGGGTAGATTTGCTATTATCTTACTGTAGTTTGATTGAAGTGAATAAACCATAACTATACACATCAGTTAGACTAAAAATAAATCTCAAAAGAGTTGAACAAAAATCAAGTCACAAAAGTATGTGTATTGCTGAACTTTAAACAAAGAGAAGGTATTTTAAATACAGAATTTTAGGTACTGGTTACTTTGGTAGGAAACAATGATGTGGCAGTGAAGAATCACATCTGAGGCTTCAATAACAGATATATTGTTTTATTTATTTGATTCATCTATAATCCTTCTAAAGTTATTCTTTTACCTTACACTTATATGTTATATGTATATTTCCATATGGTAAATTTATTTCAGTGAAAATGAATATTATGTAAAGCACTATATACAAGACATTATTCTGGAAGCATATAAATTGCTTTATAAAATTAACTTTAAATGTTTTGAGATATACAATACACAGTAATGCCTGAGTTTGTGAACGCTTCTGTTTGCAAACAATTCAGTTCACAGACAAAAGCATTTTGAACATCTTTGGTTCCTTTTGCAACCTCTGTATCAGGTGACAAACAAGGTCATGACCACCTTCCCATGCAAAGGGAAGCGCAACCATCTTTCCCCAAATCATAAAATAAACTCATAAACCGGAGGCTGCACTGTACTATGTATTCATTATAGTTGCCTTGCTTTACAGTAGAGCATCACAATTAATTACTTCTAACTATGTGTAACTTTGTACTCACTGACCAACATCTCTCCTCTCCCTTTTGGAAGGGAAGGTTTTAAATGTTCTTCCAACAAAGCAATTAAAAGATTAGAAGTGATGAAGATATTGTTTAGCCCCATTTGATCACTCCATAATATATACGTGCTCATTACATCACATGATGTCCCCATCAGTATGTAAAATTATCAGTTTTTAATTTAAAATGAAATACAATTATAAAAAAAGGATAAACGTACATACTTCACCAACTGCAGAGAACTTTGCTATCCCTCATAAGTTGAAGAATGTGCTGGTTTGTTTTTTTCTTTCTTGGACTCTAACTCAGATTTCCTGTGACTCAAATCTTACTTCCAAAAATTCATTAATTCAAATGTTACGAACTTCAGGATCACTTAGAGATTGGTGGCGTTCAAGAAATGAGACTGTCACGTCCATTGACAGCTGACTATGTACTGGTATTATTTGAAGAGATTAGTACATAGTAACTCACTGAGTTAAAGCATTATTATTTTCATAACGACTCAGAGTAGAGGATATTATTATGCATCCCTTTTCAGTGCATAAGGAAACAAAACTGAGAGTTAAAATATCTTGCTTAATATCTCACAGCTGGCAAGGAGTCTGTTTGTTACCCATGGAATATGACTTCAGAGGATGCGTTTCAGCCATTGTGTGGTAATGATCTACTACATATGTATCTTTTGATATTTATGTAAGATGGCAAACTTGGCAATTTACTTACTCGACACATGTTATTAAGCATTTCATTTCCATTTTCCATTGCTCCAGAATACCAGGGCTCTGTGATAGAGAAAATGAACACCAAAATAAGATAATACTTCCTGCTGAGAGCCAATATCACACTCACAACAAAGGAAAAAAGGAGAAAGAGATTAGTGAATTTGGGGAGAAAGAAAAGAGGCAAGAATAAAAAAAAAGAATTATAAAGAAATTTTATGTTCCTATTATTAAAAATAAACTTGTAACATGGCTTTTTATTTTCTGGTTCCAAAACAATACTTGTGAATTTCAATTTTTATATTGCTTCCATGTTCCTTGAACTGAATGGAGTGAGCTGATTTATTTGACATACTTTATGTTGCTATATCTGCTGGAATATCTTCCTTATTTTCCTTTCTGGCTCTGATACACACACACACACACACACACACACACAAACACACACACACACACATTTCAGGCTTAGCACCAACAACTTTCTTGCCTTGTCCCTCTATGACATGAAGAGTGAATGAATTAACACATTCCTTGTGCAATTAGAGAGAGTGAGACTAATTCTATGCAGTATCTTGGAGGCTTTTTCTGTGGATTCCTCTAATTTAGGGTGAGTACAGAAAACTATGTTCAACTTTAAATTACTACAAACAGCCAAAGTAGAAGCCCATGGAACTAAGAAATATATTCATTCTTAAGTACTGTAAATTGAAGACAGCAGAACTTAATAAATTTGTTACTCTTATCAAACCAGTCTTGTTAATACAGGTGATATAATGAAAAACTATCACATTGTAAAATAATTATAGAGGACACATAACTACCGGTTTCCATCTGCATTTTGTTTGGGCAGATTTCAGGATATCCTTACTTCATTGTTTAAATGACTGTAAACGTTACTGGTCTTTTTGCCAAAAGGTATGAAACATTAATAACTAGTGCTTTGTAAATTCTCTCTGAAAACCAGGGATTCTTCTAAATATTTTGGAAATATTATTTTGCTTAATATTTGGAAGAGGTAACTTTGTTATACCTACTTACTATATAGATGAGGATCAACACTTAAAATGCAGAGATGAAGTAACTTATTAAAATTCATAGAGCTGTTAAATTGAGGTCCTTTCCAAATCTGGCTATTTAGTTCTTAAATGCTTCACACCTCAGTAGATAACAAGCTAATATTTTATAATAATTTTCTTGCCCTACTGTATTTTAACAAAAAAGATTCATAATTCCTATTCTTTACAGACAGTATTGTAATGAAGAGTTCTAGAAGTTGTTATTTTTTCCCTAGGATGATTAGATAGTAGCTGTCTTTGGATCTGCGAGTGCCATATACTCTGCTGCAAATAAATAAATGTGAACTAACAAATGCAAATGAATGTAAGTGGTTGAGTTCCTAAAATTTTTTTTTTTTACAAAAGAGATTCACCATTATTGGCCTGGGGACTGTAGACTGAAGACTCTATTTTAAGGGTATATGAAGACCCTTACCATCCTTAAACAAACTTATAACTATGGAAGAGGTATTATTGTGGTATTCCGGTGATGTGTCAATTTTACCTATACAGACAATGGGGTAAATAAAGTTAAAGTCATTGGTCCAAATTTGTAGGGCTGATAAATAATAGAGGGGGATGAAGCCAGTATTATCCTTCATCGTGTACAACGTACTGCCTTTTGACACAAATGTTGAGTTGTAGGTTCAAATTCCCCATTCTAAATGCTAAATGAGTGCTGGGAAAAGTTATTCACTGTCTTTCCAGTCCCGGGGCCACTTCCTTGGTTGCCTTCAGGAAATGCAGGTGCCAGAGTTCACGATGTGTGGCCCTTCTGAGCGGACGCTTCTGCTGCTGCCTTCTTTGCGGAGCCACGGACCCACTTTCCTCAAGCTTCGCTGAGGTTGCGTTTCCTCCACGTAGAATCCCATCTGCCTTCTACTACTACTTTCTTACGTTCCTGATGCTGCTTTTATTCTCTGGTTCCTATTTTGTGATGGTGTCTGAGTGGAGAGGATCCAACTTTGCACAAATTCTAAGTATATTATTTTCGTTTTGTTAGTAGTTCCTGTTAATTTTACAAAATATCGAATTTCAATATATGTTGATCATATTCATCCCTCTTGCTTCCTTCTCTTACATTACCTTCCCCACCCACCCCGTTCATTCCTCCTCTTGTCTAATGGCAGAATTAATAGTGTTAAAATAGCTGTCTTTACCAAAAGCGATCTATAGATTCAGCACAAGCCTCATCAAAATATAAACAACATTTTTCACAGAACTAGAAGAAACAACCCTAAAATTCACACAGAAACACAAAAGTCCACAATAGCCTAAGGAATTCTGAGGCAAAAGAGCAAGGTGGAAACATCATACTCCCTGATTTCGAATTGTGCTACAAAGCCACAGAAACAAAAATTAAAATGGGATCTAAGTATATTTTATAAACTTTTAAGGAAGAAAACGTGTCAGCTTGCTAGAATTTCATCAAAGTGGGCTATAAGTGGAGTAAATCACTGTACTTCGAAAGTGGAACCAGAGAGATTTCCCTTGATTTGTCCAGTAGGCATCACACTGTCCTCCAGGAATACGATAATTAATAAATATTTGGTGAATGTATATATTAATGGCTGAATGTCATCTCTCACTTGATAGTCTTCAAGCATTGCTAAAGGTATGGGAGTATTCACTGATTAGAAGCATGACTAAAATTGTAGAAAAACTGGAAGGTAAATTAAAGAAAAAAGTAACAAAATCACAGTCATCTGAGTATTGTCTACCATCTATGTTGGGCTAGAGGAAAAGGTTGCTTTCTACACCTCATTCTTATTCATATTGTCTGAGAGCCCATCAGGAATGTTGCATTTATAAGGATGCTCAGGTCGACCCTGCCCTAGTGAGGTCAAGTGCCCTAATCAATTAGTAATGTCTGCCATGTGGGCATGATCATAGCTCTGAGGCACCCATGCAAAGGACCTGCTGACCTTTATCTAGAATTCACGTTGCTCTGCAAGTAAAGCTTTTTAATAATCGATGAGAGAAGTTTGATTCAATGAAAAATTCTATTTGCAACTGGGCCTTGCCAGTGTTTCTCAAATTCGCTTTCACTCTACTTGTGTTACTTTACCCACAAGGGATTAAAGGAACCTTCCACTGCAAGTTCAGAAGTTCTCTATGATATCTTACCTTTAATACCTGAAATACATGGGGGTTTTTTTGCATCAAAATCCATTGCGGGGTGTATTTTACCAAAGACACTTTTACTTCTGACTCGTTGTTTCTGGTCCTGGCTTTGGGCTGAAATTCTTTATTTCTCTCTGCTTGTCATTTCTTTTTCAGTCTAGAAGCAAATTACTTTTCAAAACTTTAAAGAGAAGCTAGAGCAGCTTCCAATGGGTTAGAAATGGGAGAAATGGCTCATTTCATGAATAAATATTTGCCTGCGGTTCTCTACTTTGCAGACTCAAACAGGGATTAAAAGGTAAAGATTGGCAGGAGGGAGGTAAGGAAGCTTTTAGGCAAAAGCAGCATGTGTGTTACAGCTCTATACACAGAGAATGCAATTTCCACTTTGTTACAAGTAAAATAGGCTGTAAGTAGCCTTTTGTAGGTACTGCTGAAGAGAGGTAATCTAGTAGAAAAAAAGCACAAGCTTTGAACTAAAAATACTGGAACCTGAATCACTTACATGAGACGTGAGCTTTGGCAACTGGTTTAAGAGCTCAGCATGTCAATTTCTCCATCTGTAAAATGGGGACAAGTGCCTACAAGTGCCATGTCTACAAGGACACCCAGTATATGGTCAGTTTTACAGCTTGGTTGTCTAAGTTTAACATTATGGAAAAAATGTGATTAGATAGCATGTGACTAATTACAAGCAAATCAGAATCATTTAATTTTGCAAGAATACTTTGAATCAAACATCTGTAAGCATTTTATTAGGAGAAAATATGTTTACTGCACAAAAATTTAAGCCTATCACCTTGTAAGAGAACCAGAGGCTGGGTTTGCAGATACATAATTGGTAACTAAAAGCAGAATAACGTTTGACATATTTTCTTTCTTTGTGTGATCATTTCCTTTATTATCTTAAGATTTTGGGTCAGATCCCTGCTCAATTCAGCATATAGTAGGCTTATTAGTCAATTAAAGAGAGTCTGTAATACAACATTTGTTATCCCTAAGTTTATTTACCCTATCTCATCCCCTTTTAAGAAAGAAGATACCATGATCAGAATAATAACAACAATTTTCAGGATTCGCAGGATATCCAGTTACGAGCTTTTACAACATCCACTGCCAGATCCACTGGAGCTGTGCCTAGAAGTCTCCACTCAGTTCCCCAAACATGTTGTTGCTTTGAATTCCAGGTAAAGGAGAGCCTTGCAAGCCATCCCATGAGGAAGGCACTCCAAAAGCAGAGGTGATTAAACCACAGTGTGACCAGTAACCGCCCCTGTGAGCAGGACTCATCTTGTGATTTAACCAAATTGCCCCCTCAGAGCCAGTTTTGAGATAATGATGAATCAGACCACTGCTTAATCAGGATTACCTCTGATGCAAGCTATGCAAAACCACCAGTTGTAAAATTCCTAATCTTTGCCTTTGTACTTTTTTACTATAAAACCCCAAAGTTTCTGTCAGTCCTTCCAAATCAAATATTGAGTGTCTTTATCTGTCCTTCCCAACAAGGCCATGTTGATTAAAACTCCTTTGCTCTCCTCACCCCATTACCTCTTTCATTGGTATTTTGGGGTGAGCTGTTGGACCTGGACGATTAGAGCTCATAGACTCAAGGATTTCATCTCAAAACTTTGATGACATCACCACCAATAACAATAATGACAATAATGGCAATAGAACCAATGGCAAATCCAGTGAACGGCTCAGCATACATAGTCAGGAACAAATGACTTGAGTGTTTTACTAATGAGCTAAGGAAAACATGATTTTTACAGAAAGACATTCACATTCATATACAAATGCACTTATTTGCACACATAAGTGGGACATTGTGCTACAGTGTCTTTAAACAAGCATGGTCACCTTACATGTTGGTGTATGTTTCTAATCATGTAAAGTTTTTAATAAGAGAGCAAAAGAAGACACTGGTGAATGCAGATAGTATTATGACTTCCTTGTCAAACCAGAGATTTTAAATTTATGGAAACTGGGAATAGAGAAAAGGTTTTTTTAATGTTTGTATTTGTTTACAACTGGGCACAGTTTACTTAGTTCTGCACTGCTTTCTTAATGAAAGAAACAATAAACATCCCAATAATGACAATACCCTCTAAAACACACGTGTGCTGCAAGCTGACCTCACTAGGTGTCTGGTGAGGTCCCAATGAGCCTAGGGAACTTAACCTCTGGGGTTGTGAAGAATAAGAGACAGTGATGATAATTTGTCTCTGAATGCACAGCTCAATGCAGAATTCACAATCAAAATGCAAAAATCAAATATCAAGTCCTGTGGGACACCTACCATCTTTATGGTCATTCTCCATTCCTACCCGCTTTGACTTAAAATAAGGGATCTTACTCAATTCTTTCACTTCACCTCCCAGAATGACTCATGGGCATTCTTGGGATATATTAATCTGTTTTAGACATGGAAAATGCTTCATTATAACTATTCAGTTGTTAATAACTTATAACATTGACAATTCAGTCATCATATTTTCTGAAGAGACAAGTCTAAGGGAGAAAGGACTTGTCTTTAAAGTTGTTGGGAAAAAAAATCTTTGAAATGTTCAAGACTTGTCTTCCCAAACTTTTCATCTCCCACTTTCTCATATTATGGACTCATACATTGTTGAGTATTTATTATACTCTCAGAGCTGAAGAATCAAAGATAATTACAGTGTTCTCTCTGTCTTAAGGAGCTGGTATCCAGCATGTCTTGGTAACTTAAATGCCACACAAGCAGGAAAATAGAACTCCAGACAAGAATGTAGTGTTATGAGTGCTAACTCCACAGCAGGAAAGTTCTGCTTGTTCTACACAGGTGCTATGGCTGTGTGTTCTTTATTACAGTTCTGACTTTTTAATATCACAAAATACAAAAGCCCACAGATTATGCCATTAAGTGTCCTGGAAACTGACAACTCTATTGGGTTGGGTGCTTCTTTTCCAGACTTTTCTCAAATGGAATAAAGTTCATTTATAAGATACATTTGAATTGTATACTGAGTAAATCCTCCAATGAAAAGAACAAGTTATCCACAGCTTGGATAACAAGGCATTATATTTCCATTTAGCTGTTCATACTTTAACTTTTACATGCAATTAAGATCTCTCCCCTTGTTCACTATATCACGGTTATGCACAGATGTGTTCTTAGTGCAGTTATCACCAAATTATAAGCTCGTTATCAGTATTGTTTCCAGAATATTTGATGAAAACAAAAATAAAATCCTTTTTTGAAATTTCATACTTAAACATAAATAGTGGCAGAATGTCTGAAGATTTACAGAATCAATAAGAAGCCTGTTAACCCTTGTTCACTGAGCAGATTCAGATATTGATAGCTTGACTATGACTCTTCCGAGACTTACTCCTTAAGGTTTGGAATCCCTACGCAAGTTCTTCAGTGGTAGTGGTTTATGAAGATATGAAAAGAAGCCTAAGAAACTGTGCTGGAGGAAGGGAGTAAAGGAGAGAGGGAGATAGGGAGAAAGGGACAGAAGGAGAGAAGGAAAGACAGAGACAGAGACAAAGACAGACAGGGACACAGACAGATCACAGAAACAAAACATTCCAGGCTCTTCTTAACATGAAATAATGCACCGTGCAGTTGACTCAGGGTGCCGGGAGAACAAGGAACTCCTCCCCTCTCTGGCGGGTGCCTGTGATCCTGCAGGTGCGCGGCCGAGAATCAGACATCTCATGTCGTCCTGTCCCCTGTTCCGTATCCCCCCCCCCCGCCCTTAGCAACTGGGAGCCAGTTAACTACACGTCTTGTGAAAAGATTGGCTATGTTATTTAGTATGAGCTCCTCATATGCAAAGATATGGACAACCATTTGGAAGAAAACAAGAGACAATATGACAGATAGTGAAGATCTCTGGTTGTCTAGCTTTGAAATTTATGCTTTCTTGTGTCCCATTCAGTTGTGCTTTGTTGTGTTTAATTTTACCCCTTTTAAAATAAAATTTAAAAAAATGAAATAATTCCCTATTGGAATTCAACTGCAAGACACTGAGAATGTATGACATACATGAACTGCAGAAATATTTGCAGGATTTTTTTTTTAATCCATGTTTTGGAAATGAAGAATCTGAGTGTCTAAACAATTGCTCCCAGTTTGCATGGTTCGTGAGAGCCTGAACTGGGTTTCACATGCAACACATTTCATCATAGCATCCTTCCTGTGGAACTCCCAGGCACAAATTACACCTAGGGTCAACCATAGAACAGCTTTGGGAGGATAATGTTGAAGAGGCAGCAGTTTTATGCTGCTACTAGAGTAGGTATCGATGATAATTACTTAAGATCTGATACACAGATATTAAAGGAAATCTACAGCTCTCTAATCTCCTTTCAAGCTTTCTTTTGTCTCTAGAGCCCTGACATTGACTAGAGTCCCTTCTTCTTGCTGTCATGCACTCAGCGGTACTGAGCGTGCACACAGACCTTGCAGGCTGTGGATAACGTTGGCCAGATGTTCTTACCCTTCTACTCCCTAACCCAAGGATTACGGAAACTATCGTCCCCCAGAGACTCACTACTTTTCTTTTGAAAAAAAAAATCTCTGCAAAGAAAAGCTTCATAAATGCAGAGACAGATCCTTTTTTTCACAAAAATAGTATATTATACAACTATATAAATGAATGAATAATGCATTTATTAATTGGACTATAATAAATATGTACTATATTAAAACCTTTTAAAATTCACAAGTATCAAATAGATGGTAGAAACTTTTCTATGCTGTTATTGATATTACTTAATCATTTCCCTTATTTTTAACTCCACTTATTATTTTCACCATTAGTTGTCTTGATAAAGTCATCTACTCTATGTCCATCCTATGCTTCACCCATTGAGTTTAATAGACTTGCTAAAGGAGGTGATCTTTTCCTTTGTTTTCTTCCGAGAAAGTCCTCCCACATAGTGCAGGCGGACCTTGAATTCACTGTGCACCCCAGGCTCATCTCAAACTCATGACAACCCTTCTGCCTTAGCTCTCTGAGTGCTGGTATTACAGGTCAGCAAAGCAATACCTGGTTGGAGGTGAGCTTTACTATTATTTGACAGAGATGTGAAAATCATAGCTTATTTGCCTAGGTATTAGGTGGCACTTTTATTTAACCCAATAACCCATTCCTTGTGAGAAATGTCATAACACTACAGATTTTTTACTTCAGTTTTCCTATGTCAAAATACTGATATTTTTCTTGATGGGGAGTTGTTTAAAGCTTGTATCTTTCTCTTCTTTTCTTTTTTCTTCTATTCCCCATCACTCTACCTCTCCTTCCCTTTATTCTCCTTCCCTCCTATTCTACCATTTTCCATAGTCCATCACAAAACTGTGATGGTATAAGGAAAGACAAGATTTACAGTATTTGGAGATTGTCTTGTGCTTCTCTGACAATAAAATAATTCTTTGTGTCACACTTCAACATACTTGATATCTTTTATTATTTTCAGATCATCCACATCTTTCTTCCTCTAAAGAGGGTTATCTTGAAAGCATTTTCATTCTTTACTCTTAAGATCATGTCAGAAAGAATCATAGACTTATGATCAACATACTCATTGTAAACATACAAACTCCCCACCCTCAAACCTTCTGTATGTTCTTATCAGGATATCAGTTTGCTGACGGAGCATCAAGGATGGGTGATTTGGAGAAATTCAGTGCACTTTACCATCTGCCCAACCAAATCGAATTGGGACTGAGAGCTTTCACTCTGATCTCAGATCTGCTGGGTATTATCATCTTGAATGTCATGCCTTCTAGAACAAAATGTCCAGTCATTACTTTCCTGTGATGACTTCTGTATTTTCTGTACTATTGAATACATTGTGTGTTTTGGAAATTTTAGAAAACTGAGAATGTATACAATTATCTTTGTCTTTTTTTGAATTTTATTTTCAGGCTTCCCAAAAGATGTGCTACCAAGAATAATGCCACCAAACATGTTTAAGTGGTTCAGAACTTTCAGAACAGGTTTCATGATATCTTTGCCCAGAACAATGCCTGTGTTGTAATTTCATTTATCAGGTTCAACAAAATGATGCTGATGTATTTTAGACCCAGATCTCCTATCCCTGACGTAGGTTGGTCCTGGTGAAAATAGTGTACTTCAAAGGGGAAATCTCTCTTTACCTCAGAGAATATTCAATTCTAACAGATTATTATTGCAAGTTCAGTACATGGCCTAATCCATTTCATAAAAAAATGTACAGGGAGATAAATATGTTATCTCATTCTATTAGTGCATATCTTTATGTTTTTGCTATCAATAGCATTTTGAGTTATTAAAGAAAAGTCTCATCTTGACCCATTACTGTCTACACTGGATAAGCCTCCAACACTCTAAGTATTTTATTTCAAAATGAGACTAATCATATTTACATCATATAAGAGTTAATTCATGCAAATTGTTTATGTTATTTTGGGCATTGGCTGAGTGACTCACTGGAAAATGAGTCTGAGAATACAAACCTGACAGAAAAAACGAATGGAGGCATGAGAACTAAGGTCCCTTTCAACTATTTTGGATTGGGACATTAGCACACATTAGGTTATTACACAGCAAAGCCTTGGAAATGCGTCTCTAGTGTGTGCAGAATGATTGGATACCTGTTTACAAGTTGGAAATCACAGACTTTTTTTAATCTGTAACTGAGAATTTGTGGTTTTCAAATCATCATTCTGGGTGTGATGTCCTTTGTTTTATCAAATCTCATCACATTATTTTCAGGGGCTACAGTGAACGTTTCTCAGCACCCAGGGATAATTTTTCTATACTGCTGTGCATGTATCCGCACTGAACTGTGGGCTGTGTGTTATGAAGAAGTGGTGGGAGGAGCTTCAGCAAACCCCATGCACTGCATTCAAGATTTTATGTAATAGTTACTTATGCCTCAGAAACACCTTTTTCACTTGAGCTAATATGAGCTGAATTTTTTGCTCCTTGCATAGAGCAGTATCTGAAGCCAGATTTTTTTTGTGTTTCTTTTCTTTCTTTCTCTCTCTCTTTTTTTTTAAACCAGGGATTAAACTCAGGACCTTGCACTTGCCAAGCAGGCGCTTGTGCCGCTGAGCTAAACCCCTGGCTCTAAAGCCAGATCTGTTGACAGAGGTTTTATCTATCTATTTCTGATGACAGAGGCTCATACAACTTTGGCTGAGCTCTGCATCTGTAAGTCTTAGGTTTGCTTTCCTCTCTGCTGAGAGATTATTATGCAGATGAGTTCTTCTAGGAACCTGAGTATGATAGTTGCTGGCACTGCAGGCTTATCTACTTCCAAAGAGATAAAGAAAAGAGAAGAGAATTATGATCCACTATCACCTTGCACATTTATGGCATTCCATGGGAAGACATGGGAAGATTGTGATTACCTTTGATTGGGTGATATTTCTGCTTATAAGCCAATCACATTGCCATTGTTACTGACACTGCAGGAACCAGGCCCAATCAAAACACATAGAGTGGAACACACACACACACACACACACACACACACACACGCTGCATTTCTAGAGGAATTTTTTTTTTTAGCTTGGTAACAAAATACACAAATGCATTCTAATCCCACATCTTACCTCCACATCACCTATCCAACTTTTCACTGGCCTTGGATTGCTCTCAGGAATAATATGTGATGGTTTGATTCTTATAGTCAACCTCCCGAAGGCTTCCCTACTGCAAAAATAGAACTTTCTATATGGAGAGCCTCAGATAGGCAAATAAGTTTCACTCATTTTCACTTTGTTTTTTTTGTAAGATATAGTTTTGAAATTTTTGTTGCTATTTCTCATTTTCCATCTTCTTACTTTTTCCCAGATTTATTCATGCTTAATATTTACTTGGAAAACAAACTTATATGCATTTAACATGATTTATTTATTTATTTATTTATTTATTTATTTATTGTTCCAGGTATTGAAATCATGACCTTGGACTAGCCAGACAGGCATTTATACCTGTTAGTTAGCTATATTCCTGGCCCTATAAGTTTTTATTTTATGAAATAATAACCACTTCTATGTTCCTTGTTTTTCTATGCCTCTGATACCATCCCTTCATTTACTACTTACCAAAGTGATCATTATTTAACATTGCTTGTTTGATTTTATTTTCCTGTGCTGCCTGTAAGTTCATATTTTATTTAGATGGTGATAACATACATATATGCATTCTAAACCAAGTCTCTTTTAAGTTCATAAACATAATGGATAAAGACTCTACCTAGAGTTCCACATCAGCATATTTGGCTCAAATTATCTTGGTGTAGTTAAAAGTATATGCATTATGACATCTTATGGACTTTGGCAAAAGTTCAGCATGCTAAATTTAGTAAGGAAGTGAGCTTGTGAAAGGTAGTGTGCAAATGCATGCTTTTATGAAATATTTTGAAGATCAGCAATCCTACCTTTAACATCATAAGCAGATGGCCTGGCCATAGCACATCAAAGAAGGTTATTTTTATTATTGATTCATCTTAAACTGACCAGAAAAGACAATAGTTTTCTTATTCTTTTATCGTGCATGTATTTATCATAGGAAAATTCATAAGTTTGGTGACCTTTCCCTGGGTCCAAATCAGGTGGTATATAAGCTGAGCCCAAGCCTGATTCATGTTCTTGTATCAGTCTGGAGAGGAGAAACATTTCTTATACTAGATCATCATTCATTCTACTTGCAATATATGATAACATCATGAATGACATTATACATAATCTTGACCCACCAGTGGTCCAGTGCAGAATAAATCTCTAGATGCTCAGTAAATCACTGCCAAAGGAACAAATGCACTATGTGTATTTTATCTGCATCTTCACACATGGATAAATGATTATAATCATTTCTAACACAGAATTAATCTATTAGTATTGGTAATACAATGTAAAATTATATATAACTCATAGGGCTGTTTCTATACTAGATTTTCTTTTATGGATTTCACAGTGAAATGTAGATACTATTTAAGGCACCTGCTACACACCAAGAAACAGTGACTCCATTCCTAAAAGCAGTATATGGTTGCATATTTCAGTTCACTAATGATTAGGTAACTTATACAAAAGCAAATAATTACAAGTGTCAGAGCCATGATTCAAGTCTATGCCTCTATGATTTTAATAAGAGAACACCCTCTGTTATGAAATCTATTCTTCTGACTCATAATCCACACTTTATCCTGACATGTAACACAGCTGGAAATCCATTTTAATATTTCAGAGCCTCCAGGGAAATTCCTTGTCCCCAGGAATCCACTTGGCACTTGGACTGCCTTGGGAGGGGGCTTCTTGAAGCGATTTTCTCTGTCTGGTTGTGTTCCCTAACTCCCAAAACCTGTCATAGTCAAATGCTAACCCTGCCTTCATGTCTCACTCGTGCAACAAGAAGTTGTATTTTGTGTCATTTGTATCATTACTGAATTTGTAGGGGTAAGGAAATAAGGCTTTTAAACACACAATCGCCCTCATTTCTCTTTCTCCCTAATATATAACTGCTTGTGAGGAACTATTATCTCTTCCTTTGCTTCCTCTTTGTTTTTTTCTTCTCCTGTTCCCCTTCCCTTTTCCTCTTTTTTCTTCTTCGTTCGTCCTGCCTCTGTCTCTATTTCTCTCTGTTTCAGTCTTTTTCTCTGTCTCTCTCTGTGTCTTTGTACTCATCTCTAGAGGAGTATTATCTTAAAGATCTTACACTCCAAACATTCTAGCATGATCTTTTTCCAGGAAAAATTATCGTTACCTGGTGAAGGGATCTGGAGCGGTGTCCCCAACCTTCTCAGATGAGCAACCTGTACACTGCCAGGTTTCAGGTCGCTTTCTGGGGCAGCACAGAAGGAAACAAACTCATGCAGCTGTTGCTTCTCCTGGGCAATTTCCTTCTGCTGCTTAGAATTGGAAAGCTCCTGAGAAATGTGGGGCTTGGGCCAACCTTGGCAGGTTTCTTACAGTGTGAATTTATGAATACAGTCAATGCGAATGAGAGTTTATTATGCTTGGAGTTGAAGAACAATGTCTCATTTATTAAATTAAGAAGCAGAAGTCAGAATGGCTCTTCATATGCTGTTAAATAGCTTTCTCACTAAAACCCGGGCTTTTCTTTTATCGACCCTGTTCCTTTAATTTTGTTACTTTATACTATGTTTTGAAGGGAAGGCAGCGCAAAAATTTAAGGTCAGAGAGTATTTTAGTTACATCCCATTAAAAGTGTGCTTTACTCACTCTACTTTCTTTTGCTGGTCTAAAGCCAGAGCACTTTTATGATACCTTTACCTACTATAGATTGAGCATAATAACCTAATTTGTAAGATTGTGGCGAAATAAACCAAACTCATAAGGGTAAATACCATATAGTCTCCCTAGTATGAGAGTTGGTAAGAGTATATAAGACTTTATGGTAAGCATGAGGCCCCATCTCATAGCTTTGAAGCCTTTCAATGTTTTCAATCATGAGCTGGAATGGTTTTATTCTGTTTTGTTTGACTGTATCATGCGTGATGATATGAACAGCTGTTTTGAAGAAAACAATACATTATGACAGCTATTGATGATTTAATATCATCCTTCTTAAAAGTCCTACCATGCTTCTTTTGTTCTACTACCATTGGTTCTATCTGTCACGTTGTGTCTCATTGGGATTTGAATATGTGTGATAGTTTATACAAAATTTTTCTATCAAAAATAAGATATTATAGTACCCATTGATCATTTTCTGTTATTCGGTTCAGAAAGCCCTGTAATTCTTTCACTCTATGCATGGCTTTATACTATTGTGTTATGTTTGATATTATTGTATTTGAAACTATGCTCAACTATAGCACAGTAAGTGATATGGTGTTAGCTACTGTTGATGTCCGGTTGTCTTAATGTAAAGTACTGTGTTGCCTATGTTGTCCTGTTCTGATCTGCTCTGTACTGCCCCTTTTGTTTTATTCTCTTTAAAATAAAAAATTAAAAAAAAAAGATTGTGGTGAATGACTGAAGTAAAGAACATGCTATGCAAATCCAAAACAAGAGGAAACTTTTAGCTCTATAACCTGCTTCATTGTTTCCCACATCATTTCTGGGTCAGGTGCAAAAATTCCTATTCACTTATATTTTTTCTGAGATGATCACAAGAATTGGCTTAAATCTATCCTTGAAGTACCCTTTATTCTAGTTAAAGAGCCACTGGCCTTAAAGTCATAAGTTCTATTTAAGTCCAACTGTGAAATAAGTAATATGAATATTTTCACCACAGCATGAGATTTCTCACTTGGTTACTAATTATCACTATTAACATGTTGGGAAGAAATGTGCTAGTATAAGAAAAAGAAAAAAAAGTTACACTATTTGAAGTCAGCCTTATGTGGGTACTTTAACAGGTCTACCGTTTTACTGCTTGTGTTATCAGCTACTATTTTATCTCTTCTAACACTCAAATTCATCCTCTCTAAAATGAAAGTATTCACACATATTTGCATAATTTCTTAGATTAATAAATTAAATAATGCATGCAAAGTTTCTAAAGAAAAACTTTGCATGGGCGTTCATTTTAGAATGCTGGTTTTCTCCACCTATGCCAAAATATTACTTATTTCTACATTTTGGAACATAATAATTAAATTGATTGACCTGATTTCAGTAGTTTGACTGAATGAATTTTTCTTTAGTATTTTTCTTGGGACACAAATACTATGAAGATAAATTTTGTAGTTCCACATACATGCCAATTGTATGTATATGCATGCATTTTCCTTAATAACCACACTTTTTTAAAAAATTACCAAAAAAAATCAATGTACAAATTGGTTAGCTACCAAAATATCAAATTGGTTAGTTATCAAACTCATATCTTTGTAAAAGAAGTATAAGAAATATATGGACTATTATATACCCATTCTTTCAAAGTAACATTTTCAATAAAGAGAATTGTCCTAAAAAGGCTTGCTATTAAAAATATCAACAAATTAATTGATAAGTCTTCTAAATCTTGCAAACATGTTTTTCACTTTGGGAAGCCAATTTTGCTAACTCTTAAGTAGTATCACTTTTTATCAAGCCTATCAGATGTTTTTAGAGCAATTAGTGTCGAGGATTCAGGTGGAAACAGACAGGTAATTTGGAATATGCATCACCCATACATGTTATGCTAAAGAACTACAGAAAATGCGAAAAAAATTAGCATATGTTATGGCCCATTTTCATGAAAGTGCCTGCTTGCAAACGAGTACAGTCCCTTTCTTCCCCAAAGTGTGTTAGCACCACTCTATGGGTCTCAGCATGCTTCACCAGGCAGGCAATTTGTTGTTAGATGCTTTGTATGTATATCTGTCTTAGTCCTTGCTTTTGTGTTTGGTGTTTCCTTTTTTTTTCCTGAAATGAAAAGACACTTTGCAGAAGAAGTATAAAGGGCAGATAATATATGAAAAAATGCTCAACATTATTGATCATTAGAGAGATGCAAATTTTGCCTGTTCTTTATCTGAAATGTGCTTAGTAACAGAAGAGAGGAGTTACTTTATGAATCCTCTGCCTTATGTGAACCCAGTTCATATATTTTTGCTTAGGTGTCTAGCAAATTGGGCAGTAAATACTGGTTTTTCAGATCTTGCTCTTATGAAATTTGGGAGTTGTAAAGCAGTCTTTTGTTTGGCACTGTTAGTAAACATGCATGAAAAACTGGACTTGGTCTTGTGCTGAGTACTAAAAGCTCCATAGTCGATCTGATAGTAGCCCATAGGGCAAGGAGTGTTACATTGACCGTGTCTCCCCTACAGCAATGTAAGCATGTTAATAAAGAATCAGAATGAGAAGTTGGTTGAATGAAACAAGATACTGATAGAAAATTATAAGTAATTAGTGAATTTCTGCTTACTATACACAAACTGGCCATCAATGGGCCACTTTTAACATTTAATTAGACATAGATGATGTGCACGTGAGGGAAAATTGCAATTTAGTATACATATATAAATATTAACAGAACTATTTTGAGGCCATTTTAACATGCTACTTGGGATACACTTGTCCCCAGGTTCAATACTAAGAGCTGTAAGAAGAATAGAAGTGGGGAGAACAAAAAGTCTTCCATTAAAAACAACATATAATCACAGCCTTGGGATAAATCAGGGTGGGAAAGAGCTAGTACACAGACTTCTCTGTCAGATAAGGCTGAATTTGAAGTTTTGAGAGTTCGGATTTTATGGTTTCTGCAGAGGAAAGAAATCAAAGTATTTTATACCAAAACAAATGTAACCTGATTCATATTTTATTGTAAAGATCAGTCTGCCCTCCGTAGAGCAGTGAGATGGTACGGAAGAGGAAATTGAGCCGGTGAACTACCTCTGAGGTCAATAAGCAGAAAGCACTGATGGCTAGTCCTCTACAGAGGGGGAGAGAGGCAGATGTTGGATTCATTTATTTTGGTACTGATTGAGACCCAGTCACATGGAATAGGTCAAACACTGAGCTAAGGTTACAACTAAAAATCTCTGCCTCCATAAAGCTGTGCTACTGTAAAGATTTGAAGGACTTTCTAGAGCCGGGTTTAATTGTTTTGCTATTGGCCGTTTCTTGCCCTATAGAGATAAACATGACAGAAAAGCTTTGAACAAGATTAATAGTAGGTTTCTAAGCATTCATTTACATCTGATTTGTTAGAAGATTCTCAATTAAAGAAAACAGCGAAAAATCAATTAACATTACTGTTGCATTTGGTTCCTCGTATATTCAGGTTTGAGAAAGTCTTTAGAAACTGAGTGGTTTGTTGCTTCTCAAGGCAATTTGCTTTCTTTTTCTTTCAGTTCCTATCACAATGGAGAACAAACTTCCAGTGTATTTTTAGTCTTCAGTGAGTGTTAAAAAGAGATATTAAAACGCTCCTGGTCTTGAGGCCCCTTCTTCTATATTAGAGCTTCTAGCTGGCAATAGCATCTCCACAGAATTTAACGACATGACTTTATTTCCCTGGATTTATTTTTATGATTTCATTTATATATGGCATGGGATACAGATCTTATATTTTTATTGGTAGCATAAAATTTTCTTTTAAATTAAATTTGAGTAAAAAGTCAGCTTCAAATTCAAGACAAAAATCAAAATGTCACCGTTGATGCGGGGGTATAAGGCCAAAATGTACCAGCATTTTAGCTCTCTTGTTTCTATTATTTCACTGATGCCCAATAGTGACAGAGACAGGACATGGAGAAGGGGCCTTAGGGGTCAGCCTTTTGTGTCTGTCCCCATTGTGCTATCTTGTTTTTCACCCTGCAGGAAGAATCAGTTTTTCAAAGTAGGAGAATAGATGCAAAATTCAAGACATCCTTCATCCCCAGAATCCAGCCTCCTCAAGGGGAAGATTTTGGACAAATCCGACTTATAATGTGCACATTTATCAAGAGGAAATTCTTGAAGATAAATTATCCTTTATGTACCATGGAAAGATATACTTATTGAGACAATACTAAACTGATATACATAGAGTGGTGTAGCTGATTTTCAAAATATATTCCTTGAGGAATGATAAAAAAACTGCATAATTATATTTTTCTGTTTTTATAAAAAAAGAACTGTTACATACATTCTAACATGAATTGTATCAAGAATATCTGAGGAAATGCACGTGAGGAAATTATTAATTGTTTGCTGTGGGCAGCTGTGAGGCTTGAGATTTGGAACAGTTTTACATGATTTTATACAAGTATTCCATTTTGCATTGCTATGTCATTTCTTTCTCACAAAAGTAGAAGAAACAACACATAGTTTTTGCAAGAAAAATATGCAGCATTGATGTTAACTGAAAGCCCATTAAACCCAATAGTATCAGAATCAGTGACTTAGGCCAGCAGCATAGACTGACTAAGTTGAAGATGAGGTTGGTATTTTCCTCAGAGTGTAGATAAATCTTTGTGTGAATCAACTAATAGTATCTGGTAGTGCTGTATGAAACTCAGTCTCTGGAATATCCTTCTTCACATTCCTCTCTTCCCCTACATACCTCCTGCTCAAGGCTAATATGGAGGCATCCTAAATTAGTATTTATGTTTTTCCAACTTTTAATAAATTTAACAAATTTGCTAGGTATTGTTCTAGGTACAGACATGGAGGGTCACAAGACAGATCTTACCTAATGTTGTTATTTTTTTTTATGGGCCTGGATATTCAATCCAGGGATTTCACAAATGACTAAACAACCAATTTACCACTGAGCTACAGGCTTAGTTATGTGTGTGTCATATTTGTGTGTGTGTGTGTGTGTGTGTGTGTGACAGGATCTTTTTACACTGCCAACGCTATCTCCAAATTTCAGTCTCTTGAGTAGCTGGGATTACAGGTGTGCACATCACACCAGCTACCTATTGTTACTTTTGATTTAAAGCAAATAATCATTTTGCATTTAATGAAAGAGAGCTATACTTACGAAAGTGCTATGTATAAGACAGGGTTAGGAGACAATAAGTAATGAATGGGTAGGGATTTCTTCCTTGAAGAGGTTAACAGAAGATCAGGGATTGTAATGAAAAGGCTTTGAAAGCCCTTTCCCTGAGGTGGGAGGAGCAGGGAAGATCTCAGGAAAAAGAAAGAAACTTTAATCTATCAACATTAGAATGGATTTTTTGAACACTAAGTCATGAGCTCAATATGCTCAGCAAAATTTTTTTCAATATATATTTCTCAAGTACCTAAAACATGACAAGCTCTGTGTTGTACGCAAAGGGCAACTTCCGGGTGATATGGTGTTTACACACTATGGCTCAGGGGGTAGCCGGCATGGCTGGCTACTGGGGTATGACATCATCATAGCTCCAGGGACACAGACAGCAAAATGGTAGAATCCCACAAGCCATGGAAAATGATTTGCTCAGGAAGTATGTAGTGAAGATTCATTGCCACAGGAGACTTTTAGTGAGAAGCTGATGTGACCCTGTTTATGTTTTTAAAAGAGGTCCTTCTCTCTCCTTTGAGAGGAATGATCTATAAGAAGTCAAGAATAGAAGCAGGGAGCCCTGCTCCTCTGATTCTCTTAGAGTGTTCAGCTTACAACTTTAAGGAATTCAAATTCTCAGAGAAAGTGAATGAGGGAAGGAAGGTGAAGTGAAGTAGCGATCTGAGTCCTGAAGCTAGTACTGCTCAGGATGACCACAAAGACCTGGTCAGTAGATGAAGGAAAGAGCACTCATTTCCTTAGATGAATGAAGGAAGAGTGGGAGATGAAGGGAAACAGATAAGCCTAGTTAATATAAAAAGGAGAACATCTCTGAGTTAGAAATACCTCACCCCTTTATCCGTTTATTTCTCTATAGGTTTTTCCCCACTAGAGTGAATACTTTTGAGCACTAGGGTATGTGCTCATTATGCAATGTTGCATTATTTAGAAAAAAATATTTCAAAAAGCTTTTAATGAGAACATACAATGTGAAAGGCTCTGTGCTACAGACTGAACATAAAATATAGGGGATTTGGGCATTGTGACATAAGGACTCGGTTCTAGTGAGACAGCAGAGCCTGCTTGCAGATGTCTTTCATGTGCCCCATGAGTCTCAGTTGTGCAGAAGGGTCTTATGCTGGAGTAAATGTTCCATTGTCACCATCTTGAAATTCTTAACATCCTTGTAGGTGAAATTCAATAAGAAAACAGCATCCACTTAAGCAAAAGGTATATGTGAAAGAAAGGATTATACTTTTATTTTAATGCTTCAAATGACTTGTTTCCAGATCTCACCCAAATGCACACAGATTTTCATTCAGCACTGTGCACCAAAAATTAGGCAGCTGTTCTTTTAGCTGGGCATGTGACCAGCGTTGCTGATAATCGTGGTAGATGCTGTCCTTTCCTTTGTAAGAGGATTCTGCAGACACACACAGAGTGAAAGCATTTCATTCAGTGTGAGCAATCTAAGAGGACCGTAACAGAAGTGATTCTGGACACGGAATCTTCTGGCTTGGTGTAAACAGAAATGAGACCAGGCCACGGAGAACGTAAATGTAGACGGTTTAATTTACACGTGTTGGAGTGGGGCAAGGAGTTGTCTCAAGGACCAAACAAGTCAAACAGGCCATTCAAACAGTAAAGACTTCTCTGGAGCCACATCCCAAAGCTGAAACTGAGATAAAACTCACGGTGACCCTAGAAAGCTTGCCCCTTTGTGTTAACTGGCCTGCTTGACTTTTTCGGTCCTTGAGAGGATTTACTCAGTTTAGGGGCACCATCAGTATCATGGGGTAACTGCTTCTGCTTAGTGAGTGACTTCATCATGGGGAGACCTGCCTGTTACCTTCTTCTGTTACTGGAACCCCTTGTAATGACATATTTAGAAGCATGCCTGGAGATATCTAGGCAAGATTGCAGAAGGTCTGGAACCGGACATACAGAAGACACCAATAGGATATCTTGAAAATATTAAGAAAACTTTATTTACTTTTATCTTGGTGTTCCCAGTCTTGAAGACAAGTGAGATAAATCAGGGCTCAAGGCCTCTGTTATGCTGTCCATTTTCCACACCATTCTTTTAATTGGAAGACATGTTAGGCCATATGGCCTTGTGTTTCTTCCTCTTCTGATCCTTTGCTGCTCCCTAATTTTCTCAGGAGAATTTTAGATACCACTGAGAATTGAACTGATTTTTTTAAAGAAATCTTGGAGTAGGCCAAATGAGAAAAAGATTTTCAGGCTGAAAGGATGAGCAAGGTGTGCACGTGAGGAGCTCTCGTGCTCCAAAGTGGCTCTGCCTGCCTGGGGAATAAAATAGACATGAAGGCTGATGTACAGGGAAGAGCTTGACGATTGGATTGCCTGGAAATGGAGTTTCAAGGAAGCAGCCAGGTCAGGGAGAGCCTGCTGTGTCCCACTCTTGAATAAAGAAAGAAATTACTTTTGAAATACTACTCTGACGGACAAGCTCATGTGCAGGCCACTCTGAAGGTCTCAGGACAGTGACAACTGTAATGATTGAACATTTACATGTTTTCCTTGTGTGTATTAGTTCACTTTGTAAAACTTTTGGAGGATTATCATTAATCCTTATGACAGCCGAAAGCAATGATGATTGAATCTGTTCCTGTCCAGACAGATGAGTGCGGAAAGATTAAGTAGGATAATGAGGTTTATGCCTCTATTTCTACTTCTGAGGTTATGCATTTAACTTTCACTTTCTTCCTCCTTCTTATGGAATAGAAGGTAAACAACAATGGCAGGAAAGGCTTTGACAAATCAAAAACGGTTGACCTAAATTATGAGGATGATAGAATTTTATTGTGTTGCTGTAATGGATGAATGTGACAATTTTGCTTTCTTGTGCTTATAGTTCTGCTTTGTTTAGTGGCTTTTCCACATATCATTATAGTCTTTTAGACAAGTTCATTTTCAAATAGATCAAAGAACTTTCATAAATTTAAGTCAGTATATATGCTGTCCTTATGACTGGAAGCACTTGCAAATTTTCTTTTATTTAGCTCAATCCCTCAAGATCTGCCTCCTAGGCCTGGGGATTTAGCTCAGTGGCTTAAGCGCCTGCCTGGCAAGCCGGAGGTTGTGAGTTCAATCCCTGGTACAAAAAAAAAAGAAAAAAAGATCTGCCTCCTAGATTTTAATCGTCATGAATTTTCTCTAGCTCCTGTGGACTGTGTGGTATCCTTTTTCCAGGTATCCTTAAAGCTCAGGTTTTGTGATCTCTAATCATGCACATTATATGATCAGTTTATTTAACCTTCAGCCCCATAAAACATGAATCTCTTGAGGACAAAAACTGCTTATTTCTGTACATGCTGTTCAGTCCTTAGAGTGCCCTGTCAGTTCACATTCCTATTGCAGTAGCATGCATTACTATTACCTGAGAAAAATTTCCTTTCTAACAGAGAATCTGATATTAATGGAACATTATGTTGTATTCCCATTATAAGGCACATGTTGTGCTAGGCCCCTGGGCTACAGGAATGAAGGGGAAAATATGAGAAGCTGAATGGGAGACAGGAGAAGCAATGGCTTTCAATATGGTGGTCAGCCTAGGGCATATCATTCGACATATAACTTGGAGTTAGACAACTCGTCATGTAAAGAGCCGTATATAAGTTATTGCATTCTCAGAAAATATCGCAAGCCCAAAGATCTGTGTTACAGGAAAATTTGGTATGCTCAGAAAACCCATGTGGTTGGAACAGAATAAGTGAATGTTTATGCGTGTGTGTGTTTCTCATACTTATGTATGTTTTTTCACCTAGACTGGGTCTTTTATTTCTGTCCTTATATTCTGGCCTCTTCTCTTTTGTACCTAAGCTGAATGGCTACTTAAATAGTTTGGAGTGTCTTGAATTCACATTAACTGGTGTTCTTTTTCACAGAAACAGTAAAGCTGACAGAGAGGGAGGGTTTCCAATGTGTTCCTTTTAAACCACACTTAGCTGCTGCTTGTGGCTCTTAAATCGACATTCTTTCTGGCTTCCTTGAAGGGAACAATCAGATAAACTGTAGGTGGTCTTGCTTAGACATTTGAAGTTTATTCTTAGACAAATGCTGCCAGGATAGGCTTTGATTCCTGCGAGCAGCTAGAAGCTTTCAAGGTGTGTATATGTGTATCTATGTGTTTGAGAGGAGGAGAAAGGACTATTCATTTTGATCTCTTGAGTCTCAGATTGTACAATTAAGAATCAATTGGCCAAAACTTAATTTTGAATATATAACCATATCCATTAACCTACTTCTACTACAATGATTTGCCAAGCAATATTACATTAACATCTAATCCAGTCTGAAAATCAGTTAGAAATACTAAATTACCCAGGTACACCTAATGTTCTCAGTGGAGCATTCACTGTGTGATAAACACAGGCAATGGCCACTCTGCCTTTATTTGCACGAGGACTGACCTAGGAGCAGGGCTTGTTTTGACCACAGGAGGATGAAAGCTGGTTGGAGAGAATGAAACTGATCATGTGATGTTAGTTTTGAGAACACAGCAAAGGTCAAGAAGGTGGATCTCCTGTCTGAAGTAGTTCAAAACTGTGTGCGTTCACAGTTCAGAAAATCAATAGCAAAGTACCTGTTCTATTACTATTCAAATTGAAGTGAATTGTAGAGAATTAAGAATTTTTTATAGCTTTTAAAATTTTCTTATTGCTTCACTCCTGAGATATAAAATAACTTCCTTTTGCCAAAGAATTACAAAGTTGTTAGGCAGCATCATAAAAATACTATTCAGGGACTTGATATTTTTACTGTAAAAATAGATGCTGCTTTATGCTTGTGCAAACTAGGCTTAATTTGCCCTCATAAAACAGAGTTTGCATTACCTTGGTTCTGCAGTTTGGAAATTAGATAACATTAACGAATACAATAAAATACAATATAAATTTACCTTCTCTCTTTCCTTTTTCCAAGATGAATTTTATTGCAGTTTAATGGTTATCTGAGTCAACTGCAGACATTTTCTTTAGGTTTATCTTAAGATTTGCCACATGAGGTTTTTGCTTCTTCAGACTGTCTTGCCTACTTTAAAACAAAACAAAACAAAACAAAACAATACAAAACAAACAACCAAACAACTGCTCTGTTATGAAACAAATGGTTTCAGGAAATAGGATCAAAATAGATCTATTTTTTTCACATTAGTACTTGTATATATTAATAGTTAAAGCTGTGCGTGTGTAAGGAAGTAGTTTGCAGGATTGATGCTATTAATCTGTTAAAATATACATGGAAATTTGTATTAGAGAAAGTTAAACATATTTTATGTCTGCCTCTTATTTAAGCACTAATATAAGTAACTTAAGCAATTGAGTGCAATTATTGTTAAGCATAATGATTTTAATATAAACAAAGTAATTTGAATTTCTTTAATAAAAGAGTCAATTCCACCTCTTGGTTTATGTACAGAATAGCTTTTTCTGTATTTCATTTTTCTTTACAGCACACTGCACTTGTGGAAACAAGACTATTCATGTTCGGGTGTGTATCGTCAAATGTTGTTTCCAAGTATTTACGTATTTGTCATGGGGGTCTCCCAATAATTCTGAATTCCCAAGAGCCCTACAAGACCTAAATTTATAGCATAATAGGCTTGAATGGACATTATCTGATTTCTTATAGAAAATCAAAAGCAGCTTTCCTGCTTCAAAATTCCTCATTCAAAATTATTCACAATTTTATACAACCACTTTTTGATAATGTAGTAAATTCTTCTTTTTGTATTGTTAACACAAATTGTGCTGCATTGTGAATTATCAAAAAAAGCAAGAAAAAATGATATAGTAGAAGGCTATCTTTGTGAGGTACTAAGACATCTCAACAAACTTCAGATAGTCATATGTTATATTTTATTTTTAAAGATCACTCTATTGTAATTACTATTAGCACTGAGAAATTATTTTGAGGAGAAATGCAGATTAGGAGAGATGGTAAGAACTATGCAACCAATGAAGACAAATAGTGTATCTAATATCTGTTTCTCCACTCTCCATGGTACAAGAGTGCTGGACAACAACATTTGAAATGTGTCCTGATGACATACAGAAAACCTGGACAGGAAGCATGTCCCACAGGTGTCTTCAGCGTAATGAAGACTCCTCTCATTGATCTCCACATCTGGTCATCTTACATTGCAAAAATGACATACTAGTTAAAATGATTTTATGACATTGGTCAGCATAGCACTAAACAAAATTAAATCTCTAGGGTACAGTAATTCTTTATTAAGTCATTTGTCACTTGCTGGATAAAGTCCATAGGTTTTATATAGCATGTATCTGAGACATAATACCTACTGAGGTAAGTATGCATGTTTTCAAACAATATTATATTTAGGGGATTAGAATTTAAAAGTATGATCTTTGAGGAGACATTCAGAATGTAGCAAGATCCAAATACTTACCTATACTCATGAGTTGTTATAAAAGCATTTAAATGATCTCATTGCATCTGTTTGTTCCTCTTACCATCTTTTGTACTCTACTATAAATATTTGATATGACTTACATTTTGAGACATTAACTCAAAACACTAGGCATGAGTTTTTTGTTTCATTGTTTGAAGAAGATACAGCCTGAGGATTCCTAATAGGTACTACATGATTCTGCCCCTGCCTGGATCTGATGCTTGGCAGACTATATACCCTTGTCAACAGCATTTACAAACTCACATCTTTCCTCTTTTTGTTGCTGGACTCTCCAATCTCACATGGGTTGTTTTTCAGGATTTCTGAATGAACTATGTTTTGTATCTTGAATGTATCTCACCTGCTTTCCTTTCATTCAGCCTGTTAACACTTAGTCTTTCTTTTCACAAACCTGTTGATATTTATTTCACTTGAAAGCTTTTTAAACACTTCTTCATAAGTCGAATCTCTTCATTCTTACCTATTACCTAATACTTATCCTTTATAACACTTAGCAATACATATGCTACAACTAAAACTATAAGCCTGATTTCCACCGTGAATTGTGTATTGCTATTATTATTTTCTTCTCATTCGCTGTTATATTCTCAGCACCTAACGATATAAACAAGCTTGGAATATATTTATTCTCTAATTAATTGAAAAAAATAAAATGTTCTTGTGATAATCAGTAACCAAGTTACTGGCCTTTACTTCTGCTTAATGAACTGTTGAAAAAAATTGCAATTTACTTTGCTTATTATTTTAACTCCTCTTATAAAGGAGCACTTCTCAAAAATCTCAAAGAAAGGTTTTATTGTAATAGATAATCCTTGAACATCATCTGCTTTGGGAACTACACAGATGAATCAGAAGACATAGCCACTGTCTTCAGGATGTGCAATAATATTCAGCATTTTATTTGGGGTTTATTCTATTTCTCTCCACAGCAATTGATTCTACTAGTTTTTACAATGAGTGAATTCCAGCAAAGTCGGCAGGTTCCTGCAAAGCAAATCCCTTTTTCCTATTGACTTGCATTGTTACACTGAAAATGTGTTTCCTCTTAGGAGCATCTAAAGGATTCTCCTGCTTAGTACAGTGGTAGCTCACTTGGAGATTAAATCCCTTTAAATGAGTAAAGAGAAAAGGAGGAGGAACAGGCATGCTAGGGATTGTTAACATCCTATAAAAGTGCTGCAGTTAAAGAAAGGGTAATGGTGGTTCAGAAGCACGTTCAGACTTCTAGGTTCAATGCAATAAAATGTAGCCTCAATGAAAAAAGCTATGCAGGACCTTTGATTTGAAATCCCAGAGTTTTTGACTACCTAAATGATGTAGAGTGATTTATTGAATGTTTTTGAGCTCCATATTCCTCACATAGGCAAAGAAGAAGATAATTTGAGATCTCTCACAGCTTTATTGAGAGGAATAAAAGAAATATAAGTATCTACTCAGTAGAATGTCTCAAAAAGCAGAAACACACGTTCAAACACACTTGTTGGTTATTATCCAAAGACTGGAATACATAGTTATAATGAAAATCAAGAAATAAGAGTTGAATTAGCTGGGGGATAAGTATGAAAAACAAATTTGTTTCCAATCTTTTCTGAAAGAAACTCAAGATACAGAAGTCTCACATCTTGACACAGTATTTCTTGATATTGCCATTGTTGTCCCAAGGCTATTTTAATCAGAAGCTATCAGTGGGATAGACAGAGAATCATATACTTCATGGTATTCTGCACTAACATCTCTTAATCTTTTAAGCATTGATTCACTCATCAAACAAGTATTGAACTATGTGCTTTTGCTAAATAAAGTCTAGTATCCACCAGTACTGTTTCCTTCACCATGTCTTTCTAAAGAAGAACAGCTTCTCAGCTAAAAATATCTCTATACCATCTTTCAACAGACAAGTCAGAGAAGAAAAATATCCACTTGAGATCAAAAGACCTAACCATCTCTGTTATAACCTGTATCACTGAATCTATCCATGAGTGGTATAGTTATAAAAATAGTTGGTTGGGGAGTGTTCAGCATGAGATGAGTGTATTATACTCATCTTTTACAGATATAAAGTGCTTTATCAATATTTTTGTTATACAGTCTCATTTACTGGCACCTGAGTGTTTTGATTTCAGGATTATTCAGGGCTATACATGATGCAAGAAACAAGTACCAGTGCAATGCTGTCATTTATAGAATTTAAGATGTCTTAACTGTCACATTTACTCAAGCACATCATGAAAGGTATTAGTGATCACGTGAAAGAGCTTCCTGTTGTTGAACACAAAATTCATACATGAATTGCATTTTAACATTATTTTATTTTAGGCATAATCAGATTTTTTATCATGATGTATGTATTATGTCTCTGCAGTTTAGGGATGAGATGGTCATAGTAGAGAATGTTTTCAAAATGCATTTGATTTATTTTTGGTATACAAGATTACTTTACAAATACTTCTTCCCTCACTTCTGCTTCCACAGGAAAAGGATACTTTTACCCACATATATCAGAATTAGTCATGCAGTTTGAAAGGAAATGTGTCACAGGTTAACTTCCATTTTTGTCAAAAATATTGGAAGTCAAAATTAGGGTAATATGACTTTTCTCAAAAAGATAACACATTGAACAATTAGATTATATTGTTATCTTTACCATCGTCTTGAGAGTGGTCAAATTTCTGCATATGATGTCTGTCTTTGGGCTGCTGCTTCTCTGAATTGGCAGTAGGTGACTTCTGTGCCACTTTGAGTGAGCTCTTGTCATTTTTGGTTGCATACGGAAATGTATCTGTTGAATGATGAATGAACAGCATAGAGAAGCTTGCTAACTGTTAATTTTGACCACGATCTAAACGCCTTATGTGCATTTCTTCCAATTGTATGCTTTTTTGTAAAGTCAAGAGAGATATATGAGAGCACTCAGAAAAGCATGAGATCAAACATCCTTAGTGGGCAACTCTCACAGGCAGATGTTAGTCAAGCCTTTTATCCAAGTGACCTATCACTTATAAAGGTCCAGTTATGAATTTTTCCACTTTAAGAAGGTGTGAAAGTGATATGCATTGAGTAGAAACTGTACCTCCACTTTTAAATTGTAGTCTTTTCTAGGCCAGCTATACCATTCAGTATATTGTTCTCTATGCATGTTAGGCAGCAGGTATTGTGTCTCAGGTTTCCTTCAGCCACGTGACCATCAGGGTAAAACAATGCCCCACACTATACTGTGTTATTAAGCTATGAAGCTTGGTAGGTTAGGAGTGTTAAGAGAATTTTTGACTTTCAATATTTTCAGCTCATAGTACATTTATGAGGACATACCGGTTGGGTTTCTCAGAATGTGGGGTATTTGTATACCCCAGTTCTATTTTTATTATTCTTCACAGTATCAGATCCAGCTGAACACCTTCCCAATTCAGTCTGCAACTTAATGTTCTCAGACCTAGCTCAACTTATAATTATTGGTTGATTGACTGATTGACTGATGATTGATTTTCTCATTATGATGCCATTATTAGTGAGGGTTTCTTAATGCCTGGCTAACCAGAGCAGAAGGACAGATGGGGAAGATTTATTAGACTGTTAACTACATGTGATCAGGACCTCTGTGCTCTTGACCACAGAGTACCTGACTGCGTCACTCTCAGAATGGATATAAATTCCATCAGGTGAACCTGTCTGTGGATTATTTTCATCTCTTCCTGCCACCTGCTTAGTATTTGCCAGTAGAGCCATAGCAGCTCTGCACATTAACCAACAACAATTTTTATTGAAATTTAAAAACACTTTGACATGCTTTAATATTTTATTCATAGTCTTACAATATTCCACAATAATTAATTAAACTCTTAACAATGAGTTAAAATAAACATGTAGAATAAAAAAATTAATATGGATGCCTGAAAAGGAGTGTTACTCCATTTGGAGAAAAACATATGTTTCACATTCCCTCAGATTTATAGTAACTCAAACTTGATTCTATCCCATTAACTCATATATTCCAGTAAGAAAGAATTCAGTCCAGATAGACAGCTCCATGAGGACAGTGACACTTTATTATTTATTACACTTTTGTGTATGTACTCCAGCAAATAATAGGAACTGAACTTGTTTTTGTTGAATCTGTATGAAAAAAGGAAACTGAATCTATCCATGAGTGGTATGATTATAAAAATATAACTTAAACTTTTATAACACTTGGGGAATGTTCAGCATTTTTTTAGACACATTTAATATTTTATTCAAATTGTTTCTGTTTATTCAATTGTTTTTGGTTTTTTGTAGGAAATACTTCAGTGCACCACCAAAAATAATATTTGCCTTATTTCTTCGTAATTGTTGTGATAATTCACTCAACCTTAAGGGAAATGCACTTTACTTTAAAAATAGTATGTCTAGTAATATTCATGTTTGGAAAATAAATATGGTTTGAAGTTATGGTAGAAGTGTCTATGGTGCTGTTTTTGAAATTCTTAGCCTTAGAAAACCAAAAACCTGTTTCAAATTCTGTAGCAAGATAGTATTTGGTGAATTAGTAGAAATACACTATTTCAGTTACTGTGAAATCTTCCATAAAGTAAATAGGAGAGCTGAAAATTTACATGGGGAATAGATAATTAGTTTTGGAAATCATAGATGCCATGAAATCTTATTCTATATTCTACCTGGATCATCAGTCATTTCTCTTCTCTTTTATAAATGTTACATATAAGATCGTTTAGTTCCAGCCAAGCAAATAAAGAGCCTGTCATTCAATTTACCAAATATTTCTTAGGCTAAAGGGTAGAGATTTATACTCTGTGGATAGCTATTTAGGCTATGTCTACTTGGGCAAATTACTTTGTGCAATTGAAAATGAAAATAACATTTTTTTCTCTAAAGTTTTGTCTTCAAAATCATGAGGGTGAATGTATGTAAAAAGAGAAGGTAGAAGAAAACTTCTATATATTGGACACTTATTGTGTATCCAAGAGGGTACCTATAAATTTAGTTTCCTATCTATTAAATAAATATGAATATAACTTTCTATCTCAAAGTAGAAAGTAGAAGTTTGAACAGGCAGAAGCTTTTGGAATTTCTACCTCAAGTCTTGACATGCCTGGTTCTGAAATTAATCTCTTTTATTTTTCCATAAATTGCCTCTCCAGGAATTCTGTATATACTTGTGTAAAAAGTAACACTGGATTTAGAAATCTGCCAGGCACCATGATGGATGCAAAATCTTCAATTCATGTGGTTTTTACAATTACTTGTAGAGATAATTTTCACTTAACAGAAGTAGAAAATCAATTCCCAGTCACGTTCGAACTTTTTGTAGAATCTTCAGCTATATAGTTTTCTGAGAAATTTCAGAACAAATGAAGCAAAATCAGCACTGGAAAGAATCTCTGATTGTCTTCTCCAAAACAGAGCAGGTCTTAGGCAGGGCTTTTGTTAAGCATGACTCAGATTTCCTCTCTCTCTCTCTCTCTCTCTCTCTCTCTCTCTCTCTGTGTGTGTGTGTGTGTGTGTTTGATCACATGCATCTATGTTCATGTATAATAGGGTGAAAGTGGGGATGGCCAGAGAATAGAAGATCAAGATATGAAAGTGGACTGAAATTTCTGAGACTCCTTTGATGGGCAACAATTTTGTATATGCTGAAATCCATTCTACATGTCACTTAGTAAAATGAAAGAAAATCACAAAGCATCCTTTGATTCAGCCACATTTCTTTACACATTTTATACACCATTCATTCTACAGCCTTCCAAAGGATTTAGAAGAAAAACAGGAGGAAATAATGAAACAACAACAACAAAAAAAAAACCGTGCCCAAGAAAGGAGAAAGCTGTTAGAAAGCCTTGTTCTCTGTAAACAGCTTGTTTCACCACCTTTTAGCAACATATTTCTCTTGATTCACACCAGCTGGTCGTTTCTAATTTCTCCTCAGTGTCTTGGAATAGCGATTTCCCTTGAAGCTAATCTCTCAGCCTTTGCAGATGACTCCCTGGGTTTGGATTTCCTAAAGAAAGTGTTAGCCCTCTTCAACTGTCTGCTCTTCTCTGTTTTTCCTTCTCAAGTTCTTAACCCTTAAACAAACTTAGGCTGTGCAGCTACCCTTTGAGTAGGCATGCTCCCACATATCCATATTGCCCAGGAATTTAGGTAACCTTTAGGGGTAAGAAAAATCACGTATTGTGGTAGATAAACTTGAATCCCTTTCTTTTATCATGCACCTAGGAGCAAAATGAAATTGGTATTTTAGCTGAATGATTGAGGTATGGAGACACTGCCACCTAGCATGTCTCTCTTTGAACAAGGACAACAAATTTTAAAGAGCTCTTGTCTTTGCAATCATCCATTCAGGTACAAATTCTATGGAATTCAATGGAAAACACATTCTTCTACTATTGCATTTAATCTTCACAAGGAGCCTGTTTAAAGGAGAATTCCATTTCTTCTTTAAAAAATTACGAGGCTCCAAAATTTAAGAAATTGCGAATGCACACAGTTTTTAGGAGTAGAATCTCTGTTCAAACTTTTTCACATCAGATTAAAAAAAAAATGTTTCCCTCACTTTAAAGACTCAACTGCAAGCCTCTCCCTAAAGTGGGAGAAAAAGCTCAGTTCCCTATCACATCTTATGTGGTGAACTTGATTTTAGGGGGCATGCCATCTTACATACGTTTACCTTCTATTTATCCCTGGTAGGAGTTTAATGTTACATGTGTTTGTGTTCAGACATGTCATGCACCACGTAATAACATTTTCAACAAAGACAAACTGAATATATGAAAATAACCCCTGACATAAGAGCACTAAAAACATACCTATGGCTTAGTCACATTATATGCATTGCAGTGTTATACAGCAACACATTGTTCGCATGCTGGGTACTGTCGGAAGCAAAGTTTTGTGCTCCCTGTTGTATGAAAGGACATGCAAGCCCGTACAATTAGTCACAGTACATAATACTTGACGATGATAAAAATGACAGCATTACTGCTTTATATATTTATCATACTTTATTGTTATTGACACTTTAGATTGTACTCCTTTGATTTTTTTTAAAGTTTAAAACAGTAATGTTGTGTTAAGTCAGTAATGGGCTCATATATATTGTGCTTAATGTATTTCTTGATTACATCAAGAGATCACTTCAAGTGTTTGACCTGTACCACTCAGGTTTGTGTCAGTACAGTCTGTGATGTTTGTAGGAAAAATTGTCTATAACACATTTGTCAGGATGTACCCTCGTTGTTAATTACTGTGTGTCTGTTAAATATATATTATTGCGTATATACGTATTTTACCATTTTTAAAAATGTATATGTTTGCATTATTGATAGGCATTCTTAAACTTGAGAAATCTTGTTTGGAAAATGTGCAAGCAGGAACCATACCTGATACACTGCTCCTGTTTGTTATAGGTATAGTCACCCTTATATTAAAATCTGAGTGGTTTACATGTTTTAAACTTTTTAATTATTAGAACAACATAATAAGTTAACACCAATATCATTCTTTTTTAAGAAAGAAAATTAATGACAGTTGAAATAATTTTGATATTCTGATAAAGCTAAACACTAATAAAGGTATTACTAAAGTCATTATATTGTATATTAAACAGAATTGCAACTTCACCGTAGTATTTAAAAAGGAAAGCTGAGAACCCTTAGAATAGATCTATATCTTTCTGGGAAAGACATGTTAATCCAATACCATCAAGAACTGATGCTTCTTTGAAAATCAGCAAATATCCACTCTGGTCCTTCTCTTTAAGTTAGCTGTTTTCTGTCTCTGCGTGTTTCCTAACTGAGTGCTGAAAAATTCACTGGGCAGGCATGTAGAAATCAGTATTACATGCCTTATGTCTACTATTGTCTCATTCCAACCTCACAGTGCTTCTCCGAAGTGAACAATGATATTCGTCATGTTTCCCTTCTTCCTGTCTGTAGGAAGACATAATTAGTGATATGCCAAAGACACACAATTTACATGTAATGAAACTGGAATGCAAAAACAGTTCTGCCTCATCATAGAGAATATGCTATTTTCTCTCAAGCTATGTTGATTATGTCCATAGTCTATTTCTATCTATTTAGAGATTTCTCCCACAGGCTTTGGTAACTTGACTTTCTTCTTTGATTGACACTGTCCTTGATTCTGTTCCTCTGATTTCCTACCTAATTGTTATATTGCTTTCAGAAACCCAGAAAAGAGAACTTCTTTGATACTCAGTTTCTGGGTTTAACAATATGTTTCCAAAATGCAATTTCACTTACTGTACTTTACGTATTTTCTACCAATCTCATTAGATTTATAGAATGCTAGAAAAGAGAGTTTTATGTTACCCTAGGTCAACAAAGTACCTAGAAGAGTAAAATATATATTTATTCAAAAGAATTCAAGTAATGTCTTATATATCCAAATAAACCCAGTTCTGATGCAGATATACTGGGCAATATTTTTTTGTTGTTATTCTTATAACCAAATAGAATTTGACTTAGAGTAGAATGATCACTCTATCTACTCTCCATATCATTTTAACACAAAATTGAATCAAAAGTACCTAAGTTTGCAAAATAATGTAAAGTACAGAGTATACTTCTTGAATTTTCTATTGATCAAGTGCGTAGCATCTCAGTTGAAGAAAATCGATGCTCATTTGTTCTGTTACTCAGTAATTCACTCCAAAACCCTACATTAACAAGGCATTCTCTGGGTGCTGAAGAAAATTACGAGGTTCCTAACTCTCATGCATCTCAAGTTCTAGTGTTTTAGGTCAAGGAGTTAGAAAACAAGATACAAAAAGTTAGTTGGTTCTGGAACTATTCAATGATTAGTTTAAGTGTCTGGAAAATTTTATCTCAATTGATTGTGTCTTACACTATGGTCTGAATGACTGAAAGAAACCAGTAATGGAAAGATAAGAGGATTTAGTGCACATGCCTTTAATAGGAAACCAGATGGATTTGGTAGAAAAACATAAAAATATGCACAATGATTGGACAGTTGTGAGTTAGGAGTAAAGAGACATGTGCTGAATTAGGGGTGTAAGATTAAAATCAGATATCGCCTATTCTGGTTCACAATACAGAGCTTTGCATATTTACTAAAGGTGATGGGTGGATAATGAAGAGTTTTAAACTGGAGGCAACATCATGGCTATTTTGTTAATATCTCAAAATGATCACATAGGGCTACAATATAGAGAGCAGATATTAAGGAGATAAACGTAGAAGAAGAGAAACAATTTAGATGACCGTTATGGAGTCATGGAGAAGATTGTATTTTGTTGGTCTGAGAATCTTGGTAGCAATAGAAATCAGCTAACTAAACCATTTAGAGATATTTTTAGATGATGAATCCCCACTACTTACTATTTAAACATGATATTTTTTGAAGAAAGTGGTCAAAGAAGACTCTACGGTTTTACTTTGGATGACTGGGTACACTTAATTGAAGAAGGATATGCTATGTGGAAAGGAGAGCTCAGGAATTTTGAGTGCTGCTCAGGTAATGTTAACATGGGGGATAATTTTAAACCTTCCTGTGGAAATGCCAAGCACGGTGCTGGATATATTAGTGTGGGTTTCTAGAGCAAAGAAGAATATTGACTATAGCCTTTTGACTCATAGACATTGGGGTAAAATAGGATGCAATTTCTTCAGAATGTGGAAATAAAGACAGAGTCTGAGGATAATCTGGGATGGAATTCAACTTTTTAATCTATACAGAAGAGAAAAATATAAAGAGAAGATATTAAGAGTATGAAAGACAATGACGTCAGAAAAAAGCAGGAGAATGAATGTTCTAGAAAGGAAGAAAAACAAAGTATTTGAAGAAGAATATGATTCTTTTTTTCACTTTTTCCTATCATTATAATTGAAATGATTTTTTGTCAAACCAAGAACTATTTGAAGATACTCTTTGAAGAAATCTTAATTTCCCCAAAAAGGAAGAGAAAAAGCTATTAATCAATTCTAGGTCACCTCTCTGGAAATTTCAACATATAGCTGTAAACAACTTTTAATTCTGCACCTGAATAAAATGAGTACCAAGAATGAATGAAGTTCACTTTTTTTTCCTTGTGGATTATTATTTACTTATTTCAAAACAGCATTCCATTATGAATTACTCAAAATTTTTCTTTATGTATATATCAGCTTGATTGAATTCTATGTTTGTTTAAAATTTAGCAAGGTGATGAGCTTACCTGTGATTCCTGTGTTTTCCAATTTTTCTTAATAGTGCTATTGCTACTAACTTTTTTATGATTATTGTTACATGTGTTTCTCTTGAGAACAATATCTGAAACACCGTAAAACTTAGGTCTTCAAAAGAGCATCTCTTGAAGTGTTCCATGCAGTATTTTCTTTCCAGGAAGTTGCTTTGAGTATGTCCTAGTTACATCAGATCCAGGCAGAATTTTAGGCAGTCCAGTAGTTGTCTAGGCCTTTCTCTAAGATGAAACAGCCCATTAGCACAGCTCAGCTTGGCAGGGCTGTAAACTTTGGCCCTAGTAAGAAGCACAAATATTCAGAATCCAGTTCAGGACAGAAACAAGATCCTTAATGTGCAAATAAATATTAAATGAGGAAGGAGCACAGTACAATCCCATCCTATGGTGACTCGTTTATGTTGACAGGCAAAGTTTGACAAGAAAGATGTAAAAGAAGACAAGTGGTAGAAATAAAATTTTTATATGTCTTTCATTTCCATTAAAATACTTATGAATTATCCAAGAAAGATAATCCACAGATTCATTTGATTCTCTCTTTGACATTTATTATCTGTGTTGTGGCAAAATAGATGAATTAGCCAAGAGTTATGCAAAGAAGGGACTGTGCCCCTTTATCTGGGTTTGGAAGATAGTTTTGAGGATAAAGTAATCTTTTTCAAGCCAGAAAGTTGTAGTTTGAATTCTGGATCTATCACTTTGAGTCTATGGGCTGTTGAACACACTTCTTAACCTCTTTGAGATTTGGCTTCTTAATCTACACAATGTGGCAAATCATGCTCATGTCCCTGAAAATGGGAGATATTCAGTGTGTGACGGCCATTTACAATACTGTTTCACAGCCTTCTACAAACTGTTAAACCTTTAGCCTTTCTTGGTATGTTATGTGCAGCAGGAGGGGCAGATCTATTGGCATAGCCCATCATTTTCATATTACGGTAGGTCTTGGTATTTAGCTTTTTAGTATTATAGTCAATTATAAATGATTTATTAGCTACTAAGAAGGTGCAGTATAAATAATGAAATTGAAGTTTATAGATAAATTATGTTTTTAATTGGAATGATAGTAAATTATAATGTCATGTTATAAAACATTTAGCTGGATTCTTCAAACATCAGAGGAAAAGTCACCTGATGAAATTTTGTCCAGGAATGGCATAAATAATACTTAACTGTCAGAATAAAATCTTTAAAGCAGGAAATACAATGTTGTCCCAGCTTTAAACATAATTTATTTTGAATTTAGAATTATATCTGCAGATATAAATCTTAACAAATTTGGAAGACCTAGATATCTTTTTTTATTATATTATAGCCTCGCCCCCAACTTGAGATTGGGAAGCTATGTTTTGTTTGCAAATATCCTGAGAATTATGTGATTTAATTCAAATTAGAAACAAGATGAAGTTGAAGTATTTTAATGCAGCTTTATCTCTCTGGATTTGCTATTTGTGTTTTGTATTGATGGACAGTTCTAAGTGTTTCCATTTTTTCCAGTAATGGGAATTGAACATGGAGACTTCACACTGAGGTACATCTCTAGTCCTTGTTTTTATTTTCTACTCTGAGACAAGCTCTATGTAAAGTTTTGAGTTTCCCATGTTGGGATTCAATTTGTGATTCTCCTGCCTTGGCCTCCCAGAGTGCTGGTATTACAAGTTTGTGCCATCATACCAGGATGAGAGTGCTTAATATTTAACAAATAACATTACTCCTAAGAATCCAGAAACTTGGTATTACAGCAATAAAAAATAATGCATCATTCTATACAAACCTTGTGTTGATCTCTTTATACCCTCTCTGCTTTATGTTACCTGAAGACATTTATATGGTAAAGATATGTGTAATAACATCAACATTTATTTATGTTTGCTAAGCAGTTGGAATAGTGCTAAACATTTTATACATATTATACCATTCATTCTTCAGGAAAAGCCTCATGAGATCTGAACTAGCATCATCCCATTTTCAGATGAGTGAGCTGAATAACAGAGAGGTTGAACAAAATGCTTAAGGGCACACGATGGATAAATATCAAAGCCAGGCCAAAGGCACAAACAACCCCCTTGTGCCTAACTTCAATTTGGTATTTCCTTTTCCCATGAAAACCCTCTGGGGATAAAAAAAAAACCTCTTGGAGTCAATGGTCTTTGAACATTTGCATTATTCAGCTAGAGTAGGCAAAAAACAGCTATCAGATAGTTGTGCTTCATGCCTTTATCCTCAGTTTAACTGTTTTGTTATAAATTTACATTTTAATGTTTTTATCTTACCTCTCAATACAGTATTCCTGCTCATATGATGATTTGCCAGAACTAACATTTCGGAGGCATATTTGTGCTTCTTAGAGATGTAAGGTTTCTGGCTCTGTATCATGTAGGGAAAAACAAAAAATAAGAGTTCAGGTAGACAATTTCAAACAGGATGGGGCATGGGGTCCTTCATTATTATTTTACTTCAATGAGTAAACACTTTCAATTTTATGGTATTCTTCCCTTAGAAGGAACTACTTGAAATCTAAAATTACTTATAGGATCATGGAAATCACATATGTTGTAGAATGTGTTCCATTTAGGATAACTGCATAATTTATTTCTCACTACATTTTCCACAGCCACTGATTTAGATATCTGCTTCATTAGGATACGTTCAGTGAAATAATTTTATATATGATTTAGGGAATTCAAAAATTCTGCATTACTTTATTTTGATAGCTTAACATGAGATGTAGTTTCTTAGGGCATCAATGGAATATTGAATTGTACCATTTGTCTCTTTTAAAGCAATTTAATTCCATTACATTTAATAATATTTGGTACATACAGAGTATCATCTCCTTTCAAATGGAAACATTAACTGCTGTAATTAATCTTCCCAGAACTTCTCCCAGCTGAAAATATAAATAGAAATAAAGAAAGCAATTAGGAACAGGTGTGCCTTTGATAAAGGAATGAAACACAATTAGATGTTTAGCCTCTGACTTAGTACTCCTGGCTTCAGTTGTTGTTGGTAGGCTTTTTCTTTAGAAGTGCATGCAGTTCACCTCACAGACATTTTAGTTGATTCTTGAAGTCTGATTAGTGTGGAGAACGGATCTAGGTTTCTTTATATATTGTGAACGCCTCTCTGCTATTAGCTGATACTTGTAAATGAAAGGTATTTGGGGAATACTTACAAACTGAATTGCTGTATGCTTTTATTCCTTAACAATGTTTGTCTATCAGCCAAGGGGAAGCAGCCTCCCTGTGTGCGGGTGCAGGCCCTGCTGGATGGGGAGAACCAGCAAGGAAGCTGCCTCCACCTTCGCCCCACCACACACACCTGAAAGCTACCAGATGTGACACAGGCAGAGATTATAGTAACAGAAGAAAGCAAGGAACCTGATATTTGTGTTGTTTGATTGACATTGCAGGCCTGGGATTAGTAGTCTGGGCAGCTATATAGAGGAAAACAATACTCAACATAGTAACAATTGTGGGTTTGCTACTGTCCTATCACTGTTTTGTTTTGCTTCATTTAACTGTTCTGTTTTACACCGTTTAAAATAATAATAATAAAGACTTTGTACTAAAAATAAAATTCTATTCACTACTTCCTTTGAAGGTTTTCTAGGGTTTGAAAAAAGTGGAGAGGAGCAAGCAGATAGCAAGCATAAAGGTTCTTTGTCACTAGTGTTCCACTTTAAGTTTCATCAATGCTCAGTTCAAATGAATCTCAAATTTGTCAGTTTGACAATTTTTTTCTGCAACACAAAGTTGAGTATTTCCTAGCAATAACGTAACAAAACCTTTAATAGTTTCCCTTTCTCTTTAATAGCAAATCAAGCTTCCTTCTACTCGCACAAAACATGGAATATGAAACAACTCTCTTTTGTTCTTCATTCCCGATTCCTTGATAATTATAGTCTATAGTCATGTTTTATAGTTCCACATGATAGCTACACTGGTTAAAAATTCAGATTTCATTTTGAAATTACTCAGTGAAGACTTGGAAAAGAATTTCTTTTCAGAGAAGCAGCAAAACAATGGTTTTTCATTCTGGGTACACATCAAAATCACCTGGAAAGCTTTAAAAATAATGATTTTCCTGCAATCTATGAATTCAGGATACATGGAAACAGTGCTTGGGCATTGCTCTTTTACACAGTCCTCTAGGGACAGGTGATTTCAATTTGTATCCAAATTATAGAAACACTTCAATATGCTATAACAATATAATCAAAGATAATATTGCCTAGCAATTAAGAATAACGTGTGAAATTAAACAATCCTAAGGCTCTTAATGTATTCCCAAATTACTTTGTGGGCTTTTTTATTCATCAAGATATAGGTAGGCACAGAAAATGATCAGGAAATTAGGACCCATGGTGGCAGTCCTCAGTTTCATATGTTTCCTGAACAATTAAATTCTGTGTCCCCCTCCTTCATTAGTATATGCCATTCAGCAGGACAAAAGCCTTCTGACTATTTAAATCTATCTCCCTTACTATCAGTGTGGTGATTAATACTTGACCATGTCTCTTTGGAAAACAATTTACTTATCATTGACTCCTACAGTCCTCTTTTTAGCCAAATACATCCTCTCCTTGATGGGGTCATACTAAATCTGATCTTTTACTTCCTACTATGAAGTCAGTGATATTTCAGCAATCCTTTTCCACTGGCAGTATTTGTCAGAATTAAATAAGGCAATTGCACAAAAGCATACCACAGTTGTTTGGCAGTGTTAACTGTTCAATAAATGTTGGCTGTTGTTACTGTTTTTTCCAGCACTGTATAACTACTTAATGAATATGCCTCAACTCATGCTTTTTCTTTCAGCATTTATTATTTCCAAAATATCATTTATTTCTCTCACTAGGGAAATACATGCAATAAAAGGTTAATAAATATTAAGAAGTTACCATACAATGGACACTGTTTTATGTCATATCTATCTATCTTATCTGTCTAGCTAGCTAGCTATATATTTGTCTTATTTCTTATACCTATGAGATCAGTATTATTATCACCCACATTTTAGGGATAGGCAATGGGTCACTAAGAGGTGATATAAACTTCTGAAAGATGAAGGTGGTGCAGGGATTGATTTAGTATGTTTGGGAGTAATGCCTGTATAATAATCCTTCACAAAGCTGACTGTCTTATCCTCTTAGAATCTAGGTCTACGCAAATATATCTTAGACAATATATCTTAGAATATATCTTTTCTCCAAAAAAGAGTGATCAATTTTCTGTACTGTATAATACACAAACTAATAATAGGTACCTGTGATGCATGATTTATTTTATTTTGTCAAGGAGTACACAGTCCAGTGGAGAATGTGTGTTTTATTTACTTAGATGTCTTTAATTCACCTCAAAGCATCTGGAATGTACTTGATGTTTAAAAAATATTGATGGTAGAACTAAAGGGAAAAATAAATAGTGAAAAAATAAATGGAACTACAGAAATTATGTAACACTCTAAGGAATATATGGTTTCTTCTTTTCTCTTTCATTAAAGAGACATGTGTCTATGAAGTCCTGGTAAGCATGAGGATAGAAATGAGAAATATAGACATTCATTTCCATTCTTAATAGGGTACTACTAAGATCCAGGGCCAAATCTTGATATACATATATATTATTTTCTTTCAGTTTTATCATATTGCCATTCATCAATTCCACATTTTCCCCACTCAGAATTTTGCTTGCATAAACCTGCATTTGGACCTAATGGAAATATAATGAAAATACATGGGTTAATTCATTTCATAAAATGATGACTTTATTTTTCTAGTTTTAAATCATACAAAAAAATCTTCAAAATAGGATAATTATACCCTACTGTAACACTTATTATGCTAGTTTAAAGTACATGGATGATAACTACTTGACTTTTGACTCTTGAAAGGGCCACTTGAAAAACATCAGAGCATTGTCATCAATAACCAATGACCAACCCATATACAATCACCTCCTCCCCTTTCTACAAAGCTGCATTTGCTGTGACTTTGCAAAGCATGACCACACAGTAACATGTTAAAATTTCTCAAAATATCGCTAGTAGGCAACTCTCTCAACAGTTTCCTCTCTGTTCTGTTTGTTTTGGACTTGGCATGGAATCTATCTTTGGAGCTGGATCTTGCAGTTGTAATTATTGCACTGGAAGCTGAAGCTCACATTTTTATCCCTGAAAAGCTTCGGGTGACAATAAGACCTAAATTCTCTGGTGATTTTAGAGCTTGTGGTCATAGTATAATTCTACAAACGTGTCTTGAATACCAACAGTCCTCTAAGCCTTGTGCCTCATGCCAGGAGTATAAAGATGAGTGCAATAAGGACAGAGGCTCAAATTCATTTTAGGAGAGGGAAAGAGTAGTGACACTCATAATGAAATACCACTGTCAGCTTCCACTGATTGAGTAATTTATATATACCAGATACCAATATCTCACCGTTCTGTAGTTTGCCTCTTATGTTCAATTTAAAAAATTACAATACAGATAAAATATTTGAGGTTAAATAATGTTTGTGTCAAATCAACTGCAACTAACCCACAACCTATATTCTTCAATGTATAGTTTACACAATAAAGTAGTCTCTTAATCAGTTTCTGCAATTAAGTTTCTTTTTATTTTTTATGCCTGAACTTACTCTAAGTAGTTTGGAATTATCACTTACCTTGAGCATCTGGGAGCCCTTTGTAACGAGCTGAGTTTATCCTAAGGAAAGGCCCGACAAGGTATGTGTTTCTTTAGAATCCTAAATACATTTTGTATTTTTCTTCTAAACTTTCTGAAACCTACTTATCCACATGTCCCTTGGGCAGACTACCTTTTGGCACATAGGGCCTTGGTGTTCGAGAGGTTCGGACAGGCTTCTGGTTTTGGTTAATTCTGGGGATCAGTTACTACTTCTGGTAGGGATGGGGTAAAGCAATTTCATTTATTCAGTTTCTCTCTGAGTTTGTGCTTTGGTAACACCATATAAACACACCTCTGTTATTGATTAAGCCCACATGCAGTAGGTAACCTGCTCTGATGTAAGTGGTACTATTATTACAATCATCAATTTTGACGTGTTAATTCTCTCCTGAGAGGAAAATAAATTTATATATTTTAAAATTGTTCTATCTGCAACACTTAACAGTCTTAAGTCTCATTCTTTGAAAAATATTTACTAAGTCACGTGAAATGTTAAAACAGGAAAAAGTTAATGGAACACTCTACCTTTTTTCATATGTAGAAACCAAAGAAGTACAAGAAAATCCACTAACAACATCAAGAAAAGAAAAAAAAAAGACCTGTATAGTAAATTGTTAGGGTCATTACCATTTTATCCCAATAAAATTTTTAAGTCACATCATATATTTCTATTTGTGTTCCTGCCAAAGTAAACTATATATTTATTCTTGCTTATGAAATATTCTTTAAGCAAAATATTTAGTTTTAAAACATTTGTACTGAGTTCGTGATCAAATTCCTTCAATCAGTTTTCCACCATGTTGTCAGAATGATATTTCAAAAAGCCGAATCTTGACAGGGCACCCTCTTGATCTCAATTTTTATCAGTTTTCTCAAATGACTGTGGAAATAGGTCCAATATCGGTAAGATAGATGCAGAGTGATCACAAACAAGCCACAGCCTACATACTCAGCCTCTCTTTTGTCATTCTTGTCCTCATCCTCTGTGGCTTGATGAACCTGGACATATTTTGATTTCTTAAAACTATTCAACTAATATTGGTTTCTTTTGTTTGGTACACAATAGAGTTGATTGAAAAAAGAATGAGCTTTAGATGAACCTCAATTTAAATTTAGTTGTTATAATTTTCTTAGTATTATTTTCTGTTGATTTAAATGAGAAATTCTCTCCTTTTGAATTTTTATCAATAAGAAAGAGCACACAAGACACATTAATAAATGTGACTTCCTTGGTAAATACCACTTCCTATAGAAATAATTGTCTCCTATTTTTACCTTCTAAAGGGTGAATTTTCTGGGTCTTACTGCATAGATGTTTGACTTGTTTAATCACGACTCAATATTATCTAGGAGATTCTTAGAAATGAAGATTCTCAGGCCCAATCATATATCTGCTGAATCAAAATTTGTATTTTCACAATGTTTCTCAGGATCTGCACATAATAAAGCTTAGCAGGGAAAAAAATTTATAAGTAGTCGACTAAAGATTATGAGTGTCTATCTCTCGAGCTCATTATGTTGTTTAACTACTTAATGTGTACTCTCTTGTGGAAATCAAATCAAAATATCAGACCCAATAGAATATACATGCACTGAGAACAGGAGACAATTATGATTTATTCATTATTATATCTCCTGGGTTTAGAGTAGTGCACTTAGTAACAGTTTTAAAAAAATAATAAATGAGTACTAAAGCCCAGAAAATAAGTCATGATACAGTTTTCAAAACTCTTAAGCTACTATTAAAGTGTATGTCAGTAACTCTAAGTCATTACATAATTGTGTCAAAGTCAACCAACAAAGCCTCATATAACCCAGAATAATCTTTCTGTAAGCCATATATATTTGATAAACCAAACATAAATACCCCAAACACGTTTTTAGACATAGTAATCGAAGCACTTTGAATTTCTTTTTTGTGTTAGTAATGTTTAAGTTTTTTAAGTTAATAAGTCCTGGAGTGCTTTTTTCTAAATTAATGATACATTATGTCATGAAACGCTTCATGTTGTTTGTTATAATTTATCATATCTCGCATCTGACGTGTGCATGTGCATATGTGAATATGTGTGTGTGTGTGTGTGTGTGTGTGTGTATCTTTGTAGTAGAAATCCCAGTGTAACACTTTTAGTGTTGCAGAGTTTTTAACAGCGTATCCCATAATGGTATAAATTATGTTCACATTTACTACTGTGGCAGCCAGAACAGTGCTTTATGAACTTCTAGATGAAACCAAATGTTATTGTGTCACATTTTCTAATAGTGGAAAGAGAGTGTTCCCTACCACACGGGAAAGTGGCTCAGGAGTCCAGTATGGCACTTTCCTTCGCCAGCCTGCCCTGAATCAGTGATTCCTAATGAATGTTTAAAAAGCCCTCATTATTACAACATTTTCTTTTCTAAGTGAGCTATTATTAGTGAATTTGTATCTCTCAGTATCAAGTTAGGTTAACCAAATACACAGGAAATGTTAAAATTCCACCTGTCTTTGATGTATTTATCTTCCAGGCAAAACCTTTTGATGCCCATTTGGCTAAATCTGCATGTAGCTCTCCCACCGCCTTGTCGGAAACATGTCTTGAGAAAGTGTGCATTTGCTCTGTTGGGCTCCACACGCTATGCTGTGGAGAGTAATATCAGAAATTTCATTGGGGTTGACATTTAAGACCTTTTGTTTTGTTTTGTTGCACTGGAATACCTAGGGACCACGTTTCTTAACAACACAAAATCGCAGCTGGAAATCCTTAATAGTCTATGAAGAAAGGAACTGTGTAGTACAAATGCTTAGTTGTTATTTTAAATCTAGACATTATTTTACCAATATCAAAAAAAGGGTTTATGGCATATTTTTATGAGACAAATAGTCCACACAGTTACTTAACTCACATTCTAAGCCCAAAACAAGTGTCTCCTAGGGTTTGTAAATCATGAATTCTAAATTCTAAAGGTCAAGGCAGAGTTATAAACTTATAGTTGTTTTGGCATAAAAGAAATAAGCTAGCTTCAAATACTCTTCAAGGGTGCATGGAAAAATAGTTGTAGTGTAAGCAAAGGTTGGATAATCAACATGCCAATTACAAATAATTCTTGTACTGTTTTCAAATTGGGATCTGTCCTTTAGATTAAGTTGCATCTGAAAATGATTTGTACCTGACTAAAACAAATGTATATTACTCATTAAAAAATACATGCGTGTAATCTGTGTTTGTGTCTTTTCTAATTTCAGATAATTTTAAAATGAAATTCCTGGGTTCATACTCTATAGCAATAGCAATTTTTTTACCTGTACTATTCATATTATTTATCTTTACTTTAAATATTTTTCTTGCTCTTGGCACCACAGAATATAAATTTAAGTAAGCAGTTGTTTTCAACCACTCATTTGTAATCACCGCTGTGATTACAAACTGATTAATGATCAACCTTCTGTTTAAATGCAATTCCTGGCATATATTTGCTATGGAACAGAGTCAAAGAAGAAAAGGCTTAGCATATATTTAACTGACATATGATTGCTAAAGTTTGGCTTTTACCTGAGTCGGGTAAATTTGTATGTATCAATATACTGATTGATTAATTCATATATTAATTTTAGATTTTACCATTTATAGCTTTATTAGAAGTCTCTATTGACAAACCCAGTATAATAAGTTTCTTCCCAAGAGTCTCTGATTTGTGTGGGTGATCAGTTAGTCACTCTGAGATAGCTGAGAACAAAAATATTTAAACTCTATGCTGTCAAGAAATTTTTATTTCAATCACATGATAAAGAGCAGGAATTCTGGAATGTGAATGGCTGGTTTAATATTAAGAGTGCTAAATATGTGACTTAATCCCTCTTTACTTACTAGGAAACCAAACCTTAAGAATTCTACATGAATGTGTGCTTCAAAAGTACACAGCATGATAACTTTGAACACATTTTTAAAAGTCAGAAAGAAAAACACATCGAGCTCTTTGAGCTCTTGATAGTCTGCTTTCTGTTGTAGCAAAATACTCAAGGCTGGCTAACTTGTAAAACAAAAAGATTAATTTAGGTTAGAGTCCACTGGCATTTGCTTGGTTTGACCAAGGGCCTCCTTACCTATATAATGCCAACTTCGTAGAGAGGGCGCTCTAGCCAGAGAACATGCGACAGGGAAAGACCTAAAGAAGAGACAGAAGGTCCAAGTGACAGGGGGAGGCCAGGCTCACTTCATAACAGCTCATTCTCACCAGACAAGCTCAGCGTCCCAAGAGAACTACTTCAGTGTGTTTTGAGGTAGTCCCCCAAAACCTAGAATTTTTCTTTTAACCCCACAACCTCTGTGCTTCCAAACTGAGGACAAAACTTCTAACACTTCATCCTTGGAGGTCACACCAGATCACATATCACATTAAATCAGTTTTAACCCTACTAAAGGATGACTTAACATACACAGTTTGACAAAATCATCTGCTTGTTTATACATGTTCTTATCTACCAAGCACCCTTTTAGACCCAAATATGGAGATGTCTTAGAATACTGGCAGAGAAAGATATTTTGATAAGGTAGTTTATACATTAGCACCTATAACTTGAACATCTTTAAAAACAGCCTCATACCATTTACCAACTTAGCGTCTCTAAAATACACTATTTCCATTCACTGATTAAAAACTATGCCAAGCCATTCCTCTTTACTCATAATGGATGGTTAGTATAAGGGACAGTGTTGACATCTAGCAATGACTTAATCACTGAATTTGTACTTTGTGTCAGCATTAGAATTGGATGACAGAGAGGAAGAAAAAGACAAGAAGGGGAGCACAGGGACAGAAGGAATACAGTTGTCCAGGACAAGCAAGAATCATGGAAGCCACCACATACTTCCTGCTTGTCTTAGGGTTGACCAGGTTTATTTTTCTGAAAGAGGTAGAATTATAAAAATGCAATGGGAATTACTATGTGCATGTGATGGGTAAGAAATTAAATTTCTCAAAAAAAGTCCTTAATTTACCTTAGGAAACTAAAGCTTACCATAAGGAGAAAGATATTAATAAGACAAAATATAAAAATCAATAATAGATATTTAACCCAAAAGGGGGTTCACAGACTGAAAGTCAAAGCAGAGAGAACAATGCTCTCTATGTGACAGGGAACCAGAACAAAGTGTGGGTAGCTTGCTCATCAGCCGGAGGCTGGTTAAGAAAGACTTGACACTTTTATACAATGGAAAGCTACTCGCTATAAAGAAAGATAAACTTGAGGCTCTTGTAGGCAAATGGATACAACTTGAGATCATGCTTATGGATGACATGGTTCAAAGTCACATGGGTGAATATGATATTGCCTTTCTTGTATAAAAACTAGTGGAGTTAGTGGGATCCAAAATGCACAATACATCCTGTGACAGTAAAAGGGGAGGAAATGTCTAAAAAGGGAAAGCAGTGGCCATTGTTAATCTATTATCCTGATTTGAAACCCATATTGTTTTCATTGTTCTGCTTAGTTTGGTTTTGTTCTGTTTCAGTTTGTCTAATTTTGTTATGTTCGAGGCATGGACAGCTATTGTTGCAAAGATAACAAAATACATTATGGTAGCCATTTTTAATTTCCTATTAGCTTGTTTTGAAGCCCTGCATTGCTTTCATTGTTGTGTTTTGACTGATTTTATTTTATTTTGTTTTGTTTGATTTTATCATATCTGATGGTATAGGCAACCACTCTGATGATAACAAGATACATTATGGTACCCATTGTGATTTTACTCTCATCTTGCTTTGAAGTCCTGTGCTGTTTCCATTGTTTTGTTTTTATTGGTTTTATTCTGTACTATTTTGTTTGATTTTATTATGCCTTATGGTATAGACAATTCTTGTGAAGATTACAGGAGCCATTATGGTAACCATTGTTCATCCCCTTATATTTTATTTTAAAGTCATGTATCATGTTCAAAGTTTTGTTTTGATTGACTCTATTCTATTTCATTTGGTTTTATTTTCTTCAAAATAAAATAATCCATAATAGAAGCCCATAAATTGATGATAATTGAGAACAAAGTTGAGAAAATAGAGGACATGTTTGTAGGCAAAATCATGATAGTAAATTTAGCTACCACACTCAATTGGGTCATAGAATTCATATATATTTATTATTGATGGCACCACAAATATGACTGTCACTTGGCTAGTGTTCACTGTAAAGTGAAAATCTGATTAACAGCAGCAATCACTGTACTCATTTAATAAACCAGTTCATCTAGCAAAATTTGGTTACTGTCTTACTGTTGGGAATACTTATATTTTCAGCAAAGCTTTTTCACTATGATGTATACTGGGCAGTGTAATGAGCAATGCACAACACCAGCCGTGTCATATCACAGTGACGTGTTTTGTGGGACTTTTAATTTCTGATAGTCCTTAATGTGGGTCACAAAAGTGCCACTGTTGTGTGCAAAGTACAATTCAGTGGAACTAACAGTACTAAAGGGAAGGATGAGTGATACCGGCGATATTGCAGTGGACCTCATCCTGTCCCTTTGTAGTTTAGTAACAGGTATTGCAGGATTTAGAACAGTGATTTTCAAGTATTTGATGTAGCCTAAGATTGTCAAACAGCATTTTCAATGAACGTCCTTAAATTGTTAAAAAAGTAATTGGGACTTTGGCATCATGCTGCAGGCCATTTTGCTCACATTGTCCCCTGCCTGAATGCTTCTTTTTCAAGAAGTAACAATAGACCCTGACCTTCTCAAAGAGCCGGACAACTCCTGGACCAAAGGATCTGTTGACAAGCTGTCAACAACCCCACACTGGCCATGATTTGAGTAACCCCAGAAGGCCAGCTTTCAGTAGAGGCTCTAGTTAGTGAAGTGAGCTTTATATGAAATTATGAACTAAACTTTTTGACACTTGTCCAAGTGGGAAGTGTATGATTAAATTTATAATTACAGTTTTGGTATCATTTCAAGTAGAATTTTAGAATAAATGTATATATTACATTTACAATTATACTATACAAGGTAAGAAAAAAAGTACAGTGAATATTTAAAATTTAAAGAAAAATTATCATGATAAAAGACACATCACCAATATTATCCCCCAAATACTCTTATGGTCACTTCCTGAATATTCCCCCAAATACTCTTATGGTCCCTTCCTGAAGTACTTCCAAAAGTCTTCTTTAATGAGTGTCTTTAGTTGCATTGTCCATGTCCAGGACCAATTCAAAATGTTTACCTTTCACGCCTGTTTTCACTCTGCAAAACCCCCAGAATTTGCACAGTTCCAAATCCAGTAAATACTATGGATCAGGACACAGAAATGATCTCATGAGCCCGGCTTTGTGCTGAGTGGCACTCAAAAGCAGCATTCACATTATTATCACGTCTCCCACAAACATGAAAGAGGACGTCTAGATCTGCTTCAGAAAGTGGCAAGAACTATGGGATGAATTCTGAGTGAGAGAGGAGTGTGAAGTCGATTAGTGGCATTATGTTTTTTACTGTAATAATTCTGTTTTGAATTTAAGCATTCATTGTACATTTTTGTCATGTCATCCCATATATATTGTCAATGGTGTAGTCTTCTACACACACACAAACACATTCACTATAAAGAAGCTTGTGTGTCCCTAGAGAAAAACATATGTAAATAAGAATAAGCCAATATTCAGTAATCAAGATCTCTGCCCACTATACCTATACTATAAGCATTACTATTATTAGCAGTTCACGGACATATTTCTATCTAATGTAAATCACACACTGACTCCGTGAGCAATTAATATGCCTGTAGCAATGTAGACACTGAAGCTAACAAAAGTGATTTTTTTCTAAAGTTACATGATGTTGGAATCACAAATCCGGGGATGGCATTGAGGACTGACTGACTACAAAACACATACCCTTCTTAATGGACAGCACTGTTGGATTAGGTGACAAGGGAAGCAAGGTAAAAATGAAGGAAAGAAGGGAAAGTGAATGATTTCCAGGTTTACCTGGTTGGAGTACTCAGATTACAACCAATAGTTAATGCAATGCCTTCTAATGCATTGTTGTTTTTTGTTCTGTCTGAGAAATTGTCATAAAAGGTATTGATCGCAGAGTTCAATGGCAGTATTAGCCACTTCAAATACAAAAAATGCAAAACATCATAAATGAGACCTTTGTAGCCAGGTTTTCTTCTCAAGTTTCACCATTAACTCAGCACACCCTCCATGCAGATCTTCAGTGTGTGTCCCTATAATTGCCATTGCTATTAATGAGACTTACATAGATTCACAAAAGGAATAATGGAATCTATTCAATCAAAAGTATGAATCTTTCAATAGTCCTTACTTGTAAATGAGCACACTGCTTCTTGTCTATATTCTTGCTGCACCGACAACAATTGTTTAAACACTGGGTCATCCGTGGGCATCTGCTCCATCTGTCAGGTGTCACAGAAACCTAAGGACATAAAATGTGTCCTTCTACCACCTAATGGTTTTCATCTGTTTGGTAAATTTAAGAGTTGACCCCTTAAAAGAAATAGCTAGCAAGGACACACAGATCAGCATGTCAATGTTGCAAGTGTGACAAAGACAGGACTCATGACTAGGTGAAACAGAAGGCTTTGGAAAGGGATATGAAGTAGAGGATAAGGGGCTACTGTCAGACTTCTGTGAGTTCTAATATCTGCACTTTGGTTCATTGTCTTATGACTTAAGTCTTTTGCCAAAGGATTGTAACTCAGCCAATGTCCGTTCTAATTCTCTTTTCCCTAATTTGGAACACATATATATGTATATGTACATATTATTTTCCCCTACTCCTAGTGTATATACCATCCCCTCTCTCAACAGTCACACATACACACACACACACACACATTCAGAGTCTATGAACAAAACTTCTTGGCTGGGTTGCTAATTAGCCGCATGCTTGTCTATCTTAGAACTTGTTACTTGAGTATGCTGTGTCTATATTTCTCATCTATAACGTGAAAATGATAAAACCTGTCTTGCAGTGATGTTTGGGAGATGAGTAATTTGAGCAATATATGGTACATGGTAGATTCTTAACATGCATTTACAACTTTTTTGTGCTTCCATCTTTTCCTTTTTCTCTTTTATCTTCTCCTATTGCCTGAATCAGTCTTGGCGGTATTCATCTTTAAACAATGTTAACCATTTCATGCTACATTGTTTTTGTCATGAAATAAAAAATATCCTTCAGGAGTCTGATTATTTATGATTGTTTACTATGAGTCATAATTTTAAGATTTCATGACATACATTTCTCCATAGGAATGGTCTATTATCCTCTTGCAGAAGAATGATCCTAGCTTAAACTCTTCTTGAAATTCATATTGCATGATGTTTTGAAACACATGTAGGGAAAATTGTCTGTGATAACATGATTCATTCTGTTCTAATAGGTTCAAATACAGAAAAAAGCAAAGGTAATATAAAGGCATACTCTAGTTTCTCTGACACCATGGAGCACAGCCATAACAAGTAACAATGTTTATTCTCCTGCAAATGGTAAATCTGTATTGATGAAAGTTGAGTTCTGTGGTTCTGCATTCCTCAATTCATGTGTACCCGTACATTATTCAATTGGGAAGGACCAGTGACTGGGATAAAGAGAAACAGTGAGTGCCCTGATTTCCATTGGCTTCTCAGGATTTTATTAAAAGCAGTCACAACAAGAGCAACACAAACTTCTGTGCTCTTTTTGTTGCATTTTTGGTCTGGTAACTTAATCAGGCCAGCCAAGTCTGATAAGTAGGCAATTGTGTTGTCACCCATGGTCTCACTTCTTTTAGTTGGACAGTGGCAGTTTTCAATTAGTACAAGCACAGCTCCTTGGGCTTCCTCTGCAATTTCCTCACACGTATACTGTAATTATGTGTGTACCTTGACTGTGTGAGACTATAAACATATGCTATATATTTGAATAAGTGTGTTGTCAACACTTTATTTTAGAAGTGTATTAATTATGACTGCATCATAATGTGGATGCTAATGCATAGCTAAAACCTTTGCCTGGTTTATGTTTACATTACTTGCTGCAACTCATTCTCAGAACAATGAATTTTAAAGTAAGGAACAATTAGCAACTCTATGGAAATTGTACATTAACAGTGTCTTATAAATAATTCTCTTCAGGACAACTAACAGCTCTTTGTTTAAATTGCTTTTTTTTCCCTTCCAAATGGAGAGAAATGTTAAAAATAGAAGTTCAAAGTTGGAATTGCTACAACTAGAGATGATGACATGCATAGATAAAAAGGTTTTCAGTTTAAGTGTCTAAGTCTTTTTTTTACAGACACTAATATTCATTTATCCTGATTATATTGCTCAATCAATCACAAAGTGCTGTATATTTATGAGTGCAATTTTTGAATGTGGTGCGCTTTAACCTTCACTTGCGTACACACACTGATGATGGTTGGCAAGCTTATTATTCTCAGAATCTTTCAGTAGTGAATGCAGCGGTCAGTTGTGGGCAAGGGCTTTGCTATCAAATGTTCTAAGCACCCATGGTTGTAGGGGAGCAGGGAAGTGTCTTAGGCAGCTTCTTGTCGCTGGAATACAATACTTGACACCCATAATGTAAAGGAGGAGTGGATTATTTCTGCTCACAGTTTGTGGAAGTTTCAGTCAATCATAGTTAACTGGTTGTAAGGCCTGGCAGCATGGCACAGAAGTATTGTTCAGGGTATGGCTTCTAGGAAGCTGTAAAAATCAAAGGAAGAGGCAGGGACATAAACCCTGCCAGCCATGCTCCCAGTGACTGCCTCTCCCTACCAGATCCTAAATCCTAAAATCAAGCCAACTATGTCACTTTTGGGCCTTTTGACTAAGATCGAGTGAAGCCAGCCATACTATTAACCACTCCCATAATCCAGTCACCTTCCGGGTTTTTGGTTCTATGAAGCTTTAACGGACGTCTGAATATAAACCGTAATACGAGGTGCAGTATGACTTGAAAAAAACCTATGAGTGTGAATTGCCTTTACCAATAACAAGAAGACAGGGTGAGAATCTGTGTACTAGATCCACAGTAGAAACATTATTAATAGTTGTTGATTGAATGACTATATTTTTACAAAACTAGGTATCTTGGTATTCAGTACATGAATGCTAGAAAATCTTCCTCAAATATTCAGAAACTAAAATCGACTATTCCCCTAGCAGAAATATTTTGAACTAATTATTACAAACAGCTTTGGCCATTATCAAATAAAATGATTTTACTTAGAATACATTAGGATTTAAGAACAAATAACCACTGAAAGAAATTGCATTTTCCTTTGTCAGGCTGCTCCTTGAAGCATTGTTTCCTGAAACTGCACCATTGTAAACATCTATCTGGGAACTTCTTTGAGAGCATTGTTTTGCTTTTCTCTGAAATTGTTGATGAGGTCCCAGGATTCCATTTTTATACATGATTGAGATCTTCTCTAAAGTTTACCTTATTTTAAACATATGTGTGTGTGTGTGTGTGTGTGTGTGTGTGTGTGTGTGTATGAAGATGTGTTGATGCCTAATAACTCTTATAAGTCCCATTGCCAGGATTTCATAATGACCACATTAACATTCAGGTGCAACTGGAAATGAGTACTCCGTGTGCATCAAAAGAGTTGCTTCAACATGCAAATTACTGTGAAGTTTGCTGAAAAGAAAGATGTTTTAGGGAGCAAACTTGAATCTACTACTTTAATGGTATATATTTGACATGTAGCATTTATTTAATATTTGCCATGGCTCGGAGAGTGGGTAGTACATGTCCTTTTTATTTCTAAATTTCATCAAAATGAAACAAGATACATTTGGCTTTCTTACAGTCATGCGTCGAAGCTTTTGAAACTCAAGATTTGCCAAACAAGCACTCATTCCCTCCAAAAGATTATGGTATCATTTCTATTCATTATTGAAAGTAAAATTATCACAGGTGATGCTGAAGACAAAGGATTGAGTGAGAGTGTGTTACTAGCTAATTTCATGTCAAAACACTTTTAGTTTGACAATTTGTTATAATGAAAAGAACTAACTTTGTAATGAAAAGTCCTAGGTTCAAATCTTTTAGGATGCCTCATTTTCTTTATTCATAGTGATTAACTAATGGTGCCCTACATAATAATTAGTCTTTGGGCATATGTGAAAATCAGATGATAAAATGATAAAACATAATTTGCAAAATTTATTATCACATATGAATGTGTTTATTGGTAGAAACATGACAGCTTTAATATATTTCTTCATCTGTCAACAAGCTTTGCTATTTATTTCTACATATTGTAATGTAAGTGTTATGTATTAAAAACTGGTGGTCAGCAACACCGCATGAATTACATCAGCGTGGTGCTGATTGTAGATGGCCCACCTGAAGAAAGTTCCAGCATAAAAGGAGATGTGAAGAGGAAGAGGCTGGCACTGTTGGTACTCCTAAGTGTCGCTGTTTTGAGCCATTGGTTCTCCTGAAGGAACTTGTCATGCTGGCTTCTCCATATGAATTCAGCCATTATGATTGGGCAGCTTGGGCCCTTGTTGCTGAGAATGACTGCAGTGCATTTTGGCGAGGTTCTCTTTAGTTTGAGCATTGTTTAATGGCTCCAGATGGGAAGATGTGTGCTGTTTAATCTCCAGAAGAAGCTTGTTCCACTGGCTTTCTGGCATGCAGTCTACTGTTGTCATCATCGGAGGAACTCAGAACCCCACTGTCACTGAGGATTGCTGTGGTACTTTTCAGGGCAGCCTTGTTGCTTATTTTGAGCATTGCTTCGTGGCCCGAGTATAGAACACTCAGCCTACTGGCTCAGCTCCTTCACGCTGTTGGCATAGACTTTCTAGCTTCCAACACTAACCTTTGGGTCTTCCCAGCATGGATCCATAAAAGAGACTGGCACGAGTCCTTCTTGTGGGCTTTAGACCTCCAGTTGAACTCATGGGAGGCATTGTCATGGGCTCTAGGTCTTCAGCTGGACTCATACAAGACATTGCTGTGGGGTCTAGGCCCTTGACTGAATATTTTAGGTCTTCAATGTTGTGGAAATATTTCTTTCACTTTCTTGTATTTAACTCTGGGTGGCCACCATAAAATAATATTATAAATTCTGTGTCCGGTATGTAATTGTTCTTGTAATTCCTGACTACAACAGTAGGCAAATATACATTGCCAAATTGTATAAATTCATATATGATTTAAAGATCACAGATTTTGAAAAGACACAGAAATGTCTGGATTTTGGATTTCTTGGGAGTCAATTTGCAATTTACAATTTCTAGGTCAAAGAAACTGAATACAACATTACTCATAAACATGAGAGCTGAAGATTTTCTCACCATAGGACAATAATGGCAAGTCATGCCAATCTAGCTTGCTTCATTACTGGATATGAAAATTTCCGTTTATGAAAAGGATCATTAGCATGTACATTAAGGTGAGAGTAGAATGCAAAATTATATACATAACACCACTTCAAGTGTGGCATAATTCTTTCTTTAATGTACTTTTCATTTATTTACTTTAGTACATGTTTGTGCTGCATACTGAATGCATTCTTCATGGAAAGGTGGCACATGTACATAACAGATCTCAATTCTTTTCTCACTCACTTTCCTTCCATTCTGTCCCCTCTACCCTCCATCTCTTGATTTCTTTCCCTTTTTCAAAAGATCTGTATCTGTATTTCCTTTCTCTTTTTTTCCTCTTTATTTATATATTGAATTTCACATATGAAAATCATATAGTATTGAAGTTTGTCTGGTATTTCATTTAACTTTATGATATCAAGGTGCATACATTTTGCTCCAAATAACTCATTTACACTTCTTGATGGCAGAGCACTGCTCCATTGTGCATAAACTCTGCATTTTATCCATACATGTGTTAATGGTGGATAGGCCACTGCCAAGACCTTTCATTCTTCTCTTCTCTTCTCTTCTCTTCTTCTCTTCTCTTCTCTTCTCTTCTCTTCTCTTCTCTTCTCTTCTCTTCTCTTCTTTCTCTTCTCTTCCCTTCCCTTCCCTTCCCTT
>PVJX010000612.1:0-51337 GCA_004027295.1 Dolichotis patagonum | reverse complement strand
GTAGCCCAGGCTGGCCTCAAACTCATGGCAATCCTCATGCCTCACACTCTTGAATGCTGGGATTATAGGTCTGTGCCAGCACATTCAGTTTAAGATTTAGCTATTGTGAGTCGTGCTGCTATAAACATTCTTATGCACATGGCACTGTAGTATGATGTGTTTAACTCTTTTGGAAAGATTCTTAGAAGGGCTATACCTGTGTGGAATGCAATTTCTCCATAGTGATTTTCATAGTGCTTGTACTAGTTTATGTTCCCACCAACAATATAATAGGACTCCCATGTCTCCACAAACTCATCAGCACTTGTAATTGTTTGATTTCTTATTGATAACCATAACCATTCTTTCTTGGATAACATACAAGTTCAGCATATATATATATATATATATATATATATATATATATATATATATTTGTGTTTCTCTATGGCCAAAGGTGTTGAACATTTTACACATTTATTGGCTACTTGTACTTCTTCTAAAAAGTGCCTATTTATTTCAGTTGTCAATTTTTTGATTGCTCGTTCATGTTGGAAGGGGTCTAACTTTCTTTTATTTTTTAGTTGTTTAGAGATGGCTACATCTGGGTAGGGCATGATTTGTATTTCTGTGGATCCTTATTTACTAAGCCAAATTTTCTACATCAAAATGAACACTTACAATAAAGAGATCATTAAGGTGATTACTTTCTTTGCATTTTTAAAAATTTCATTTAAAAAGAAAAAAGCAAAATGGAAAAAAGGGTAGAAATAATACAGAATTTCCAAAAAAATAAACACTAAGAGATCACTAGTTGATAAATTACATATTGTCCTTTTAGAAATAGTTGTTCAAGTTAAAAAATAAAGCATGAAAAGTGGACATTCAAACAGTGAGAGTGAAAACAGTTCTGTTCAACAATCCAACCAAAACTTCATAATATGGCTATCAATCCTTAAGCACTTAACATACATACAGTTATATCTGTTACAGCACTTTTTTCCCTCTTATTTACAGTAGAATTATGCATTTTAGATTTTATTACTCCTACAATTCTTATTATTTTTTACACTGTAGACACAATGTGATATTTATAAATATGGTTCTTATTTATTTCACTTATGAGAATAGTCTCATAAGTCTTTTAATAGTCTCAAGTTGCCTCCATTTACCTATGAAGACTTCAAGATAATCCTTTTTATAGCTCAGTAATACTCCATTGTATAAAAATACCACATCTTTTTCATTCACTATGTGGTTGATGGGCATTTTGGTTCTTTCCAAGATTTAGTTATAACAAATTGTGCTGCTATGAACACGGGTGGACGTATGTCACTGCGACATGACATTTTCAGTTTTTCCAGGAAAATACCCAGGAGAGGAATAGGTGGATTGAATGGAACATTCAAACCTAGTCTTCTGACAATTCTCCATACTGATTTCCATAGTGGCTGCACCAGTCTACACTCCCACCAAAAGTGGAACAGTGTTCATTTTTCCCCACAGCCTCGCCAACATTTGTTATCAGCTGATTTCTTGATGGCAACTATTCTTGACAGAGTGAAATGAAATCTCAAAGCTGTTTTAATTTGCATTTCTCAAATGACCAGTGATGGCAAACATTTCTTCAGGTATTTATTTGCCATTTGTATATCTTCATCTGAGAACTCTGTGTTCATCTCAGATGCTCATTTATGTAGAGGGTCTTTAAATTTGGAGAGTTTGATATTTTTCAATTCTCTATATGTTCTTGATATAAGTCCTTTGTCTGAGAGGTTGCTAGCTAAAATTCTTTCGCATTCTGTGGGTTTTCTTTTCACTCTGTTGGTGATTTATTTTGAAGTACAAAAAATTTTCAATAATATGAGACCCCAGTTGTTGATTCTTTGAAGTGTTTCCTGTGAGGTTTGGTTTTTGTTGATGAATCTTTGCCTAACCCTATTTCTCCAAGATTTCTACCTACCTTGTCTTCCAGTAGGTTTAGTGTTTCTATTTTAATATTTAGATATTTGATCCATTTTGACTTTAGTTGAGTGCATGGTGATAGGCATGGATCTAGTTTCAGTCTTCTGCATGTGGAGAGCCAATTTTTCCAACACCATTTATTAAAGAGGCTAGCCTTCTTCTAGTGAACATGTTTAGCCCCTTTGTCAAATATCAGGTGGCTGAGTAGCTTTGTAGTTGTGTTTGCATCTTCTAATGTGCTCCATTGATCCTTAGGTCTATTTCTTTGCCAGTACCATGCTGATTTTATCACTGTAGCTTTATAGTATAGTTTCAAGTCAAGAATTGAGATGCCTCCTGCCTTGCCTTTGTTGCCCAGAATTGTCTTTGCTATTTTAGTTTTCTTCTGTTTCCAAAAGAATTTTAGAAGTGTTTTCCCTAGATCTGTAAGGTATATTAATGATATTTGGATTGGGATTGCATTAAATCTGTATAACAGTTTTGGGAGTATGGACATTTTCACAATGTTGGCTCTTCTTAGTCAAGAGCAAGGAATATACTTCCATTTTCTAATATCTTCTTTAATCTCCTTTTTAGTGTAGCATAATTTTCAGGATATAGGTCTTTTATATTCTTGGTTGGTTAATTCCTAAGTATTTAATTTTTTTAGATGCTATTGTGAAAGGTGATATTTCCATAATTTCTCTTGGTGAGTTTTTTGTTTGTATAATTGAATGCTATTGCTTTTTGAGCACTGACTTTGTATCCAGCTACACTGATGAATTTTTATTGCCTCTAATAGTCTTTTAATGTAGTTTTTTTGGGTCTTTTATATAGAGTATCATGTCATCTGCAAATAGTGATAATTTAACTTATTCCTTTTCCTATCCTTATCATTTTATTTCTCTAATTTGTCTGATTGTCTTTGCTAATATTTACAGAACTATATTGGATAGAAGTGGTTATAGTGGAATCCTTGTCTTGTTCCTGATTTTAGAGTGAAAGCTTTGAATTTTTGTGCACTTGGTATAATTCTGGCCATTGGTTTTTCATAGATGGCCTTTATGAGATTGAAGTAGACACTGTGTATTCTGAGTTTCTGAATGGTTTTTTATCATGAACAAGTTTTGGACTTTTTCAAAAGGTTTTTTCCACGTCTATTGAAATGACCATGTGGTTTTGTTTTTGCCTCTGTTTCTGTCTGTGTCTGTCTGTTTTGTGTTTGACTCTGTATTACATTTATTGGATTGCATATGTTAAACCATCCCTGCATTCCTGGAATGAATCCCACTTGGTCTTGATGTAAAAGCTTCTTGATGATTTGTTGCATTCCATGTGCCAGTATTTTATTAAGAATCTTTGCATCAATGTTCATTAGTGATACTGTCCTATAGTTCTACTTTTTGGTTGGATCTTTTTCTGGTTTTGGTATGAGAATAATACTTGCCTCCAGGAATGATTTTGGGGGGACTACTTCCTTTTCAATTTCGTTGAAGAGTTTAAGGTGTATTGACATCAAATTGTCTCTGTTTCTTCTAGAATTCAGCCATGAATCCATCAGGACCTAGGATTTTCTTTGTTGTTAAGTTTTTAATTATATTTTCAATTTCAATAGCTGATATTGGGTTATTCAAAATTGCTATAACTTCTTGGTTGAGCTTTGGTAGCTCATATGTTTCTGAAAGTCTGTCCATTTCCTCTGTGTTTTATACTCTATGTGAGTAGAGATTTTCAAAGTAGGTATTCATGATATTTTGAATTTCCATGGGATCTGTAGTAATTTCCCTCTTTTCAGTTCTTATTGCTTGAATTTGTGTTTTTTCTTTTTTTTTTCCTTGAGAAGGTCAATTTTGTTTATTCTCTCAAAAAATGGCTTTTTGATTCATTAATTCTTTGCATTTTTTGTTGCAATTGCATTAATTTCTGCTCTGATATTTACAATTTCCTCTCTTTTATGAGCTTTGGGTTTTAGGTGCTCTTCTTTTTCTAGAAGCTTGAGATGAAGCATTAGGTTGTTTACTTGTGCTTGTTCTGTTTTCTTGCTATGTCAATTTATGGCTATATATTTCTGTCTTAAGATGGCTTTTACTGCATCTCACAGATTACAATATTTTGTTTCCAAATTTTCACTGAATTGTAAGTATTGTTTTATTTCTTCTTTAATTATGTCTGTAGCCCACTGGTTGTTCAGAAAGATGTTGTTTAATTTCCATATATTTATGAAGGTTTTGCAATTTTTTTGTTATTAATTTCCAATTTTAGCGCGCTATGGTCAGATATTATGCATGGGATAACTTCAATACTTTTGCAGTTACTTAAAAATGCTTTATGGGATAATATATGGTCTATTTTGGAGAATATCTCATGCACAGCTGAGAAGAATGTGTATTTTGATGTGGCTGGGTGGAACACTCTGTAAACATCTTCTAAGTCCATTTGCTCAAAGGTATGATTTTGTTCTATTATTTCTTTGCTGACTTTTTGTCTAGTTGATCTATCTCTGTGTGACAATGGGGTGTTAAGGTCCCATGTTATTAATGTGTTCTTGTGTATTTGGTTTTTCATGTCCATTAGTATTTGTCTTATATAATTGGGTGTTCCTGTATTTGGTGCATATTTATTTATAACTGTTAGTTCTTCCTCTTGAATTTTTTCACTAACGAGCATATAGTGACCTTCTTTATCACTTTTAATCATTTTAAGGTTTGAAGTTCACATTGTCTGCAAATAGAATAGCTACCTCTGCTTTTTTGGGGGTCCTTTGCATGAAATACAATTTTCCATCCTTTGACTTTTAACCTATGAGTTTCCTTTTGGGTCAGATGTGTTTCTTGTATACAGCATATTGTGGGATCCTGTTTCTTTATCCATTCTGTAAACCTATTTCTTTGGATCGGTGAATTGAGGCCATTTACTTTTATGGATATGATTGATACATACTGGCTTGACTTTGTAGTGCTATGTTCCAGTTTGTTTCTGCTCCCCTCACCCCTTGTTTAATTGCCTATCCTGTCCTGCCTGGTGATTTCTTTCTGTTGTTGTTCTGGTGATTGTGGTCTTATTTTTCTCTATCTAGTGTGTCTTTCAACACTCTTTCTAGGGTGGTTTGCTGGTCATGAATTTCTTCAGTTGTTCTTTGTCATGGAAGTATATTGTGTTTCCATTAAATTTGAATGAAATTTTTGCTAAGTATATCAGTCTGGTTCAAAGTTATTTTCCTTTGGGCTTGAAATACCTCACTTTCAACTCATGTTGACTTGAGGGTTTGTGCTGAAAAGTCTGCCATGATTCTAGTAGGCTTTCCTTGATAGGTCATTTGTGTATTTTCTCTAACAGCTTTTAGTATTCTGCTTTTATGCTGTATGTCTGGCATCTTAATTATTATATATCTGGGCCTAGATTTATGTTGGTTGTGACTGTTTGGTGTTCTGTATGCCTCACTTATCTGCATATCAGGTTTTTCCCCATGTGTGGGAAATTTTCTGCTATTAATTCTGTGAATAGTTTACTCTTGCATCTTCACTGATGTCTACTAGTTTTATATTCTTTCTCTTGGCATCATCTTGAAGCTGCAGGATTGTCATTTCATATTGCTTTGTTATTTTTAAAAGTTCTGTCCTTTTATGATTGCAATCTGTGATCCTGTCCTCAGGGTCTAAAATTTTATCCTCAGGTTCATTTAAACAGTTTTGTGAGCTTTCAACAGAATTTTTGTTTTCTGGATGTCTCTTTGAGTTTGTTTCATGGATTCTGCTTATTTTTTACATTGTTCATTCAAGGTTTCAATCAGTTTCCCATGCTCTTGTACTTTTATTTTTTTAAATCTATTTCTTCTCTAGGTGCACTGAGCAACTCACTTACTCACGTTGTTATTTCTGTTTTTACATGAGAGGTTACTTCTAATTTGATTTCCTCTATAGCCTCATGGAATTTTTTTTAAATTTCACTTGCTGTCTTTTAAGATATTTATGGTGTGTGACTTTTTCAATGTCTCCTGTACTTGCTCCTGATGGACTAGATGTTTTAGATTGCATTTTGCTTTTTTGTTTTGCCATTTTCCTCTTTTGGGTTAATATTTGGTCTTTCAGTCCCAGTAGTCTCAACTGTTGGTGGTGTGTACCTTAGGGTCCTATTGTAAGGTTGATGTTTGTCCAATTGCTGGGTCTCACAATGAAGAGGGGGCCAGTCACCTGAACTCCCCCTGCAGGGCCTGTTGCCTGGCTCCGATATTCTTCCTAGGCTGACAAGCCTAGGATTATTGATAGAAATCAACTATTAGTTCCTGATGTTATTATGTCTACAGGTTATTCAGAGTAACCAGATCTCCCTGTTTATAGTGTTTTAGTCTCAACTGGGACCCTACTGTGTCTCTGGGTGTCTCATAGCCCCTTTTAATTTTCTCCAGGTTGGGGGAGGTTTTATTGGCACCCTCCTCAACATACCTGATGTTCAATGTGTGGAGTAAAGATTCAGTCACCCTCTTGCCAAGGTGGCCAATGGCCTTCTTCTGGAGGAGGCTTAGCTATTGCTCCTGTTTACCCACTGAAGGTGGCAAAATGTATTGCTATTTTAGTGACAAACTCACTTCATTGATGGAAGACTGCTGAAGTCTTCTGTTTAGATGAGGGATTACTGAGTCTACCTTGGATACATGTTTCATCCACTGCAGTCCAAGGTGCTGGGGGACGGAGTGGTAATGGAAGATCAATAGGCATACTAGATCCAGGAGGTGGGGACTCTCTGATGGCCCTGGTGGAACTGCAGGGGTGTTGCTGCTGGCTGGAGTTCCTTGGTACAGAGATGGGCGGCCAGGATGGTGGGGGCACAGGAGGGGTCCAGGTCTGGCCTTGTCCTAAACGCATCACTGGCTGGAGTTCCTAGGTCCTGAGAGTTGATCAACTGGGACCCTGGGGGTCAAGGGAGGGGTCCAGTACTGGTCTGGCATTGTGCACACCACTGGCTGGAATTTCTGGGTCCTACTATGTGGTAGGCCGGACAGTGGGGGTATGGGAGAGGCCCAGGTCTGGCCCACTCTGTGCACACAGCTCTGAAGTGATTTGTATGTAAATACATATAGAGCTATAAGTTATTTATTTCTGTAGAGTATGTTACTGTGCTGGGGATATGATAGAAAAGCTTGAATTTCTCCTGTCCTATTATTGTAATGAAAATTTATCTTAAATTATTATCTTAAATTATTTGGGCTGTGTGATCCTATAGAAATTCACAGACTATGTCCTATTTTGCATAGAATTCCACCTTATATTTCACTTGTTGCTGGAGAGTTTGATCATAATTTATTTTATGATCCACAATTGAAAAGATCATGCATTCTCAAAAATCTCAGTTCATTGACATTCCATGCAGTATGGCTTCAAAACCAGTGTGTCAAGTTAGGGATATTAATGGGTTATTTCCCCCTAACTGACCATTAGACCTTGGGGAACTTACTTCACCTCTCAAACAGCCTCATCATTTTATCTGCATAGTGAGAGCAATGCCTAGCTCTGCAATACTGACTGGTAAATATGATGCAAAAAATAGCTTTTGATGATGAGAAGGAATTATGATTCTGCTATTTATTATCCATATATTTTAGACAGGATACTTTATATTCTCATCTCTTATAAAATTAAAGGTTATATGATATGGTATTTGCAATTCTCATATATTCTGCAGTGTATGTGGTTTGAGCAGGTGGTTGTCTGTCTTCCATCTGCCTTCCTACTTAATCACTAAGTACAGAAAAGATGTGTCATCAACTAGGACGATTATCACTGATATATTTTTTACATAGTTACAGGAAATTGAACATTTGCAGTAAAGTCCTAAGCAGGATACCAGGCAAATATTGTTTTTTGTAGCTATTATTTCCATTTATTTGTTTATTTCTTTTTTCTTTCCTCTTTTTCACTGCTTGTCATATAATTCTAGTCTGTTTACTTCTCATGAACCAGACAGTCCAGACTAGTAACCTATGTCTAAAATATAGAATTTTCCAGTAATAAACTTCATTGAGATAAAATAATGGTGAGTTTAGTTAGGAATGGGGGCACATTACAGTAATCCCACAACTTGAGAATCTAAAGCAGGAGGATTTCTGCAAGTTGAAGGTCAGCCTGGACTAAGTAGAAAATTCAAGGCCACACAGAAAAACCTTGTCTCAGGAAACAAAACAAAACAAAATAGTAAGGTTAGATAAGTAATTCATAAATTTTTGGACTGCTTTTTCCTTTTACAACTTATTGAGTACTTCCCAAAATTTTAGCATAATGGAAGGATATTTACTAATTAGAAATTTAAACTGAGAAAATTTACATATTTAAGACATTTAAAAATTGAATTAATAAACCTATTTCATGTTACATAAATGACATACACTAATGAAAATAGATATGAATTTCAAAAGAAAAATAACAAGAAAAGTGATATTGTTTTATAGTTAGAAAAATTAATTTCAGACGTAATAACATGCAGGTATATTCTCATATCTGCTTCAGCACCCAATGTGTTGTAGTATGTTGCTTTCATTGAATTGTATGAAAAAAATTGAGTCCTACAAAAATATGTATTTGGCATAAAGGATGGAGATTTTTAATAACCTTTACAGATAATTGTAAATATTTTTCTTTGATACTCTCTACTTGGTAGTTTTTAAAAAGCCTATTGCTGAGAAAAATCTGAAACTATATCAATAATTTTTGTACTCTTCTTCATTGTATGCTTTGGTCTGTCTTATACTTTGAACAAATCATTTGTCAACTTGTAATTTTATAACAGCACATATTTAGAAAATATTGGTCTTCTGAGCTATACAGATGTTCCAATTTAAATATACAATCAGAAAAATAATACTCAATAGTATTACCAATGTCCCAGAAAATCTTCAAATGTTTAGAAGCTTTGACATGAAAATCAGGTACATATTTTCTAAAATTCTTACCATTTGTAGAAAGTCCTGATTTTGATTTGGACAGCAGATACTGCTGATTATTTTTGAAATGACTGATTAGTCTTCTGTAATTTTGATAAAATATGTGCTACATGTGAAAGTCAGCATGGTTATAGTTTGTCTCTCAGTTGTTGTTTCAAAAAAATAGGTTTCCACCAAAAATGTGGTTAGTTTGGCTTGCAAGAGAAGCAATCATGTTACTTCCTTGAGAATATGTGCCTGCTTCACCATGTAGCCAAAGACTACATGTTCCACCCATTGTATTACACAGAACATTAAACAAAAGTGTACATGGGGCTCACAGTTCAAAAAAGGATTTTTATTTTCTCATCAAAGATGCTTGTCAATGGAAGCTTTTTGATGGTTTGATTTTAATTTCCCAGGTTTTGTGATAGTGATATGTACTATGACTTTCAGTACAGTTTGGCAACACTGTTTTAGTTAGTCCTGATGTGGTAGTAGTTTTACTCACCATGCCACGTAAATGGTGAAAAGGACACAATTTTTACCTGTTAGATGCCCAGGAAGGGCCATAGAGATGTCCATGCGGCCATGGACCACCTATGAGAACCTTTCTCTGGTCATTCTTGGTTCTTCCAATGCTCTGATGTCCAGTCCTGACAGAGATGGTCCCAACAGAGATAAGAAAGATTTCTTCACTAACCTTTCAGTTGTACTTGCCAGACATTTTCACTGCTCTGTGTGAATCGGTATTACAGAGTCCAGGTTACCACTTCTATCCACTCATCTTGGAGCACACTTGTACTATTTGCATGAGTATGGTTAGGTAGAATGCTTCCAGGCATGATAAATTCCAAGGAGTGGATTTATTACAGACAGATGGCAGAAAGAGACATTGGATGCCTAGGATACATGCTGATCAGATCCTTTATGACTCATGAAAAATGAATGGTCTCAACTCATCTTCTTATTTGCATTTCCAGAAAGTACTACAGAAGGCAGCTCACCCTAAGATTTATACCTGAAAAAAGGACTGATTGCCTTGCAGCACTAAAGGGCATCTCACTTCTAGAGGGTGTAGATGGAACTCTGCCTGTGCTAGCCAGTCCCTGCTTATCTCAGAATGTTGCATTCCCAGCACATCTTAATTATTGCTGAGAACTACAAGTGAGACAGAGGTGATACTCAGTTTGTACAAGGCTACTTATGAAACTATCTTGTACCTTGATAGAAAAAACTAGCCTAATTTAAACTTAAATACAGGAAATGAAACTCAATCAGAGCAGGATTCCATGCTTCTACCCTCTCTTCAGGTCTTCTCTCTTCCTCTCAATAACCAACTTGCAGGATCACAAGTGTGCACACACACACACACACACCTCACCACAGAATGTGTACAATACTGAACTACAATAAATCTTTATCTTAGTCCAACATAATTTTCAAAGAACTCTCAATTTCTTATACAACAATAAATTGAAGATCAATTTACACTTACAGTGTAATTAATTGTACAACATAACAAAGTGAAGTCCATAATTTTATCACTTAGAGAAACTTAGAAACCAAGGTACCTAATGTAGCTCTGACAGTCTTTCACATTAAAGATAAATTGCTTCAAATTCATTCTGCTCATATGCATAAACCTTTCATGTAAATGAAAATATGTAAAACATCAAATTTCTTGTCCTGAACTAACTTCTCTTCATGAAAGCTTTTTGTTACCTTTAATTCCTTTCCATCCTTGTATCTTAGCTTCTGTTTCCATATCTCTCTGAACTTTTTGTTATAAACAAAAGTAGCATATCTGGTTAATAGGAAAAGGGTTGGAAGGACTCCCAGACCAACCTAAATATTTCTTATGAGAAAAGTGGGTGAAGCAATTGTGAGTTTAAACAGACCTTTATAACTTTAAGTACAAAATATGTAAAAACAGTGGAGATAAGAAATAGAATAGAGCTTTTTCAATATTCAAAACAGTTATTGAATATCCCACACATTCCTTAACAGTATTGCGATTGTGTTAGCTTTTCATTGTTTTGACAAAGTATAGAGATAGTCAAAGTAGAAGGCTGAACAAGGTGTTTTGGAGGAGGTTTTGTTTTGTTTTTTCTAAGTTTTAAAAGTTTTAGTCCGTGGTTACTTGGTCATATTGCTTCAGATATTTGGTAGCAGAGGACATCATGCTGTAGTGTATGGTATATGAAATGCGTTTACATTATGGCAGGTTGGATAGGGTGAGAGAGAGAGAGAGAGAGAGAGAGAGAGAGAGAGAGAGAGAGAGAGGATTTAACTTCTTTTCAGTAGGTCTCATATCTTGAAAGTTTTGTCACCTCCCTATAGCACCTTTACACCTTTAATCCTTTAATCCATTGGCCTTTAGGAGACATTTGAAAATCACAGTAGTTATAATATTAGTAAGTGTGCAAAGAATGAATAAACTGTTTTTTAAGGATAAATTATTACATAATTATTTGAGTAGGAGTCTCATTTACAAAAACATATCTAACAGTTCTCCATTTTGTCATTGTTTTCTATAAATACATCACCTCATCTCCCTGCTTTTACCTATTGGCTTTGTTAGGTTTCCCAAGAACATTTGTTACCAAGAAAAAATTCTCTGCATACCAATTGCCTCACTTTTCACCCCACAACTTTCCACTTTGAGATGCTGCTATCAAATGCTCCTTTCCATTGTGGCATTTGCAGACCTTGGACTCCAATGTATGAGTGGGGTAGTACAGGTTTCCAGAGATCATTTTATTTAAGACTTTGTTTTGCATTCTGTGTCACTAAAAAGATGCCTCTTCTAGCCGTGTAATTTCCACAAAACTGGGGAGCAAGCATGTAAAATGCTAACCAAATACCACAGGGAAGGTGGCTCAAACAACGAAATGATATTGTCCTATGGTTCTGGAAACTGGAAGTCTAATGTCAAGGTGCCAGCAAGTTTGAGTTCTGAAGCCTTGCTCCTTGGTTTGTAGATAAGTTTCTTGATGCTGTGCCCTTACTTGGCCCTTTGTGTGGTGCAGTCCTGGTGTTTCTCAGTGTAGTTGAACTTCCTCTTATTATAGAGAAATCTGTCAAATTGAATTAGAGTCAGTTAAATATCCTTAGTTTAATTTAGTCACTTCTTCAAAGGCTCTGTTTTGAAATACAGTCGTCTTCTGAAGTTCCAGAAGTTACGGGGATTTCAAATGTGTTTCGAAGGAAAACAACTCAATCAGTAAGAAAGAATTTTAAAGAATTAGTTCATTTTCTTATTAAAATACCTTAGTGATTTTCATCAGATATTAATATAATTTTTAAGATTTTATTTTTATGAGTATGTAATCATTACATTCATGATAGCGAGTTGGCACATGCACATAACACATCTTGTTTCCTTTTATATCTCCTTCCACTCCCCTTCCTCACATCTCTCTCCTTCTCTCAATCTTCTTTCCATCTGTAAAAGGCCCATCTCCCTGTTTCCTATGACTTATCTTTTATTTCGTTCATTTATTTATACTTTGGATTTCTAATGCATAAGAAATCATGTGGTATTTAAGATAGCGCTATAGTCTCAGGGTGTATCCATTTCCTATAAGTGACTCTTGTTTGTCCTTTATAGCAAAGTAGTACACTTCATTGTGTATCAATACTACATTTTCTTCATCCATTAACTTGTTTATGGGCATATAGGTCACTTCCATGATTTATATATTATGAGTTGTGCTGTGATAAACATGAGTATGCATGTATTGACTAGTATTAAGTTTAGTAAAAGAATACAAGTTTCTGAAAGATCTATTTGGTGTGATGCAGCAAAAGAATGATCAGTGTTCAGGTTCCCCTTGCCGTTTTGTTGTTTTTGTTTGTTATTTTTTTCAGACAGATTCTGGGTGGCAAAATAGAGTTAGGAGTGGTGAAACCAGCATATGCATGTTCCTGCACACATTTAAACACACGTATTTGTGGCATTGGAAGCAATACCATGAACATCTGATTCTGATAATTTGATGGTGTGTTAGGCTATGCTTCCAAATTTAAAGTATAGTTATAATGATATTTGTGAGAGTATAACATTTTTTTGAAATATTTATGTATTGTCATCACAATAATCTGAGAAGTTTCTTTTTCTTTTCTTTTCTTTTCTTTTCTTTTTTTCTTTTCTTTTCTTTCTTTTCTTTTCTGATGGTACCAAGTGATCTTTTTTGTACTAACAGGAGGAAATGAATATAGAAGACATTTAAATATTTGTCTAAGATCCTATCTGCAAGTTGAGATTCATACCAGGTCCTTTGAATCCCATTGATATAAATGGAAAATATTTGAGAATTTCTTTAATTAACTATCTGCTTTTTCTTCCAAATATGCATTCTTCGGTGACACAGTTTCCCTATCTATCTCATTCATTTTAACTCGTTTAATTTCCCTACTTATCTTGCTCATTTTAATTCTTTTATCAACCTGTTTATCAGTTAGGCCCCTTGGATTCCTATATTGTTCATGAACTTCAATATTACTTCACTTCAATATTACTTCATGGGTATTTGGTCTAAAACTCTACTCTACTTCTTTAACTTTGTATATCTGTCTCTCTGTCTTGTCTTACCTTATTTTACCTCATTTGATTGATCGAGATTTTATTCCTCCTCTAGGTTGTTTGGTTAATTTTTGGAATCTACTTTCCACTCCTGTAAGAAAACAGAAACAACAATTTTCAGACCTAGAATTCTTGTAGTATTCTTAAGAAAATTTTAATAGTAAGTAATTTTTATCAGTATCAGCAGAATTAATTCCCTTAAGTCACATTTTCCTAAATTTTATTAATGCAAATATTTTTATCCCACATAATTTATGTGGATATTTATTTAACAAATTGCTTGATTATCATGATAAGAACTTAAACTCCTAGAAATATTATCATTGTATTGCCTTTTTTCTAGTCAAGCAGTGAGACTTGTAAATCATATTGGACCATGGCTAAAAGTGATGGATTTATTGTGTCTTCAAATCTGTAAAGCTGTGATCTGGATTGAAGATGGTAGAAAATATGCCAAGGTAATGAATATTGGCTTGGGCAGTTTTTTGGGAGAGATTCAGCCAGCCTTTCTTCTTGTCAGTATTATCCCTTTGCATTCCTGTTAGGCACACATACTGTTTTTTTAATTTCTGCATCTATTCTATTTCAGACTTCTATAGGATAAATCACTCAATACATTGTACCTTGGCTGTGTTGTTTTATGCACATGTTTCTAAATGGATATACTAAATACATATTGTCACTTCAGGCCAAACTAGGGAGACCTCTTGATTCTGTTTCCTCTTCATCTTGAGTTCAGATGATCCCCGTTCTAACCTGTTACATTTCCCTGAGAATCTTTACAGAATTATGCTACAATGTGTATGGTCTGGAATCTTCCTGAATGAGTTACACTTGATTCTGCCACATATAGATTGTATACAGATTGTATACACTTATGGTACATAAGCCTTTTGTTTTATAAAGCAATTGGCAAGATGGAGATAATTAGGATGTGTCCTATGTAGACAGCATAATTAGGCTTTATTGAGCACTTAAGATGCACCATGTACAGTGTTTGAGATAAGGTTCATGATGAATGATGTACATAGAAGGTCTGCTTTTGAAGCATTTGAAATTTAAAAATGTAGCACAAGTAATTACTTCCTTTTTCTGACTATATTTTCGGATGTCTGTGCCCTCAAACAGAAATCCACATGGACTTGCTTCCAGTTTTTTGTTTCTCTGGGTGCCAGTCCTGACGGCCAGATCAAGTCATTTAGAACTCACACTAAAAACTAGAACAGATGAAATAGGATACGTGTCTGAGCTACTGTAATTCTACACATTTAACTGCTAAAAATATTAGGAAAAACTCTAGCTGCATATGTATGTGCATTGTATTTTTGTGTGTTTGTGTGTGTGTGTGTGTGTGTGTGTGTGTGTGTTTAATTTTTTTATGAAGCACAGGTAATTTCTAATGTAGAAGACTGTGGTTTTTCATTTAATCAGGGCTTGATTCTTCCTTAGCTTTTCATCTCTTAAACTGTAAGAATAATTCAGTTTACATGACATTTATGTTGAGCTATTATTATCATTTCAATAACTATTGTATTCTAAGTGTATGTGATCCTAAAAGTGATTGCATATCATAACATGATCATTTGCTCAGTCTTGGAGTGTTTTATGTCTATTATATAGATTTTGTTTTATGATAAAATTTGTTTCTGCAATTCATTAAGAATGGAGGGACTAAGTGAAAGTTAATTGGGTTTATTTATTATAACACTAAAACATTTCAGCACATAAGAGATATTTACAGATTATGAGGTACAACATGCAATGCTTCAGCCTCCAGCCCCATCTACCACCATCATGCAATGTGTTATTTACCTAATGCATCAAGAACTATTGCTCCTCCAGTTCACTTTAAATATTATGATGGGACCTCAGTGTCTCCTGAAGGGTGCATTTCATGTCTGGTCAGCATACTTTGGAAGATGTTGTGTTGTGCACAAAAGGACTGAGTTAGAAGTTGAGAAGAACAGATGTTAAGATTAGCTCTTGGTTTTTCTGGGGAGCCATTCAGGAACATGAAAGAGCTCTGCTCTTTTTCTTTCCCTTTTTCTTCCCCGTTCCTTCACAACACAAACAACGTATCTGTGTGTCTACCATACATTAAGTTCTCATCCTCATTTTACTTCAAAACCTTAGTTCAAAGACATTGTGTCAAAGTAACTAGTCCTATATTTGGCACTGAAGGACTGAGATTTGAGGATTATAATTCATTCACTGATAGATTAGTAGCCCATACCAAAGTTTCTCCCCAAGACGCATATACTGGACACTGAAAAAACAGTGTTAAAGTGAGTTTGATCCAAATGCTAACCTTACTGCCTTCTCCAAGAGTGAGTAGATTTAAGAAAATCTAGGAACAGCAAATGACAGATTTATGTAGCAGAGATACTGCTTGATCCTTTGGGTTCTAAAAGATATTGATTTGCTTCTTGCAATTTAGATGCTTTTCTAGAAGAAGAAAGACAATTGGAGTAAACTCGCCTGTAGGGTCCTTTGGATAGAGCAGAACCGCAAAATAAGTTCTGTTGCCAGAGTGAGCAGTTTTCAATCAATGGGTGATTTCCCCTGTCATTTGCTCAGTCTTAGCACCCACCTCATTCTACCAGAAGAAGTCACAATGGCACAGTCTGATCCTCTCCAATAAATGATTCACAATTTTGTATTAAAGTGGAAACAGGGAAGAATGTATCTCTTCTAGATTCTTCTATATTAGATTACTATGGGTTCTTGGAAGATTCTGTGTTAGAGCAGAGAAATCATCGTTTCCTACCAGTAAATACATATAACCACAGGAGAGATGTAGGTTCTTACTCTAACTCTGACCATGATGATGGTTGAGCATAATTAATAGCACTACATTGTTATTAGTCATTCACAAAGTTTTCATCCTTTATCCATATACATAGCTGTCTATCCAACTCACAACATTCCTTACAAGAATCCCATCACTATATATTAATTCCTATGCTGAGTGCTAAATTCAAATACATACTTGGGGGAACTCAGGTGCTTCACATTCCCTGGATCTAGTTTTCTATATTCCATTGCTTTTTAAAAATTTAAATCGCTGTCTTGAAAATAAAATAAATGTTCTTTTCTCTCTTTCTTTACAATCATTTTACTCTACAAATATTTATTGAGCTTCCAACAATATGACAAATACATTACTAGACAGAGGGAATACAAATTAGAATGAAATGCAAATGCATCTTCCTGTGACTTTTATGGTATAAATTTATCTTTTAATTGGGAAGCATTAAGCAAATCTATGGAAGGTGAGGAGGATGGGATGATGCTGGTACTCATAATTCCACGCAATTTTGTATCAGTCCTACTATGAGTCCTGTAACTGAAGACTTAACATGCATGCTTACAATCATGACCACTTATATGACACTGAGTTTCTCTAGCTAAGCTGCAGAAGGTTTTTCTTGCATATCATAGATCTTAGAGCGTGCATATGAATCCCTAAGTTAATTCTAAAATAGGTGGTGTTAATATTGCTGCATGGTGATTATGTATTTTCTGGGAAAGTCTCTTATTAATCTGAATCATTTTATTGATAAAAATGGAGAAATAGTCACAGTTTGCTATAAGATACAATTTTTTGGAAGAACTTTAATCATAGCAAGTTTCACAGTTAAATAATCTGCAATTATAGTTCCATATGTTTTAAATAGTCAGTTTTAGAAGCTATTGTTAGAAATCTAAGAATGAAAAATGGACAGCTACAAAGGTAAAAATGCTTATTATTAACTTTTTTTCTCATGGTGCAAAAAGCAGTCTTTGTGGTTTCAACCTGTTCTTTCACTTTTTCTTTTAAAGTTTCATTTTATTACCAAATTCAGAGATGGGTGTGTGATTCTAGTGTCATGGTATTTGTTTATTCAGGGTGCTGGGAAAATTATAAACCAGAAAAGAAAACAAGATAGATTTGTCCATCCAGCAGGATCATTTACTTTATGCCTTGAATGGAGGAGCATATGTAAGACATACTTAGAACATAGCTTTGCATCATACACATACAGAATGTTTGCCAGGTAATAGTCAATACATATGATGGTGATGTCTCTCTCTCTCTCTCTCTCTCTCTCTCTCTCTCTCTCATTTCTGGTTTTTTGCATTCATAGCCTTATCATTGTAATGTCAGTTCGTTACCTACATATGCCACAATATGTGCATGATACAAATAATGAGATGAATAAATAAACATATAATTTCATTGTTCTTATTAAGACTATTGTTGGCCTCAGGATCTAGACTGCAACCTGATGAATTAAAAATAAACTTCTGGAAAAAGAGGAACTAAATAATATTTCCTTAGTTCTTTTTTTCTATTTTATTTCTGAGTGTTATAGGTGTAAAAGCTATTTCTGAATGAGTCTTGGGAACTTGTGTACAATTCCATTGCTACTAGGCTTACCCCAGTATTTCCAGAGATTTATACAGGATGTAATGTTATAAAATCAAAATGATTTCAGTTATAAGTCATTTAATATGGTCACTTATGTGTTTTAATTATTTTCAAATAGATGGATGGTCTCAGGTTCCAAAATCAATTGAACAGTGTAGTAACTGAAGCTTAAATAAATGTGTTAATTTATGCAGCTCAGACAGTTAGAAAGACTGGAATCTTACCTTTGTAATTTATTCTTCTAAAACTCTATGCTCTTTTCTGCTTTTTCTTTAGTTATTTTGACACACAAGGGATCATTGAACCCGAAGACCATAGTTCAACTTACTAGTTCAACTTACGTACCAGTGGTTATCAGTAGTCAGAAAGAAAATATGATACAAATAAGTTCTAACACAAATGCAATAAGACTAATTTGAATAGTTTATTTGTTAATTTGCAGACATTTGTGGCAAGAGTGACACATACCCATATCTCCTGTGCTTCTGGAATGACTTGCATTTGAATAGAAGCCTTCACAAATTATATATTATTCAAATCTTTTTTTAATAAAAATGCTAATGGAAAATTTAAAATGCACATAAATTAAAGTGATCATAAATTAGGATTAATATCACATTAATGAATTATAATCCCACATTCATTAAGATAAAGTGCCGTTTCAATATTTGTTCTTGTTCATAAATTTAATACAATAAATGAAAGGAATACACTTTGAGATTGAATAAATATTTGATGTAATCTTTTGTTTTATTTTTTGAAATATTGAAAAGTAAAGTAGGATATCTAGATGCATTTAGATTCTTTGTTACTATTTTATGTCTTTTTTATAATCCTTTCTTTTCATTTATCGAAGAGCTAAATACAATTCAAATTTGCAGAGAAAGTGATAGAGCCGTTTTGAATAAAATGGATCCCAAGAGAATGCAATGTCTTTTGAATTTCTAGGAGCTTCTTTCAATGAGGCAGTTTTATTTAAGGGACATATATTTGACATTTCATGGAACAATAATGTGAACTACATTGGCATTGAATTAACTTAATTTAACTCAAACTATGCGCATTTAAACATTTTGCAAATGTAATTCAATAATTTTTTAAAAATGTAAACAAAAACAATATCCATTCCTTTTTCCTTTCTTTTTTCTTCTTTTTTTTTTGAAGTAGAAGCACCATAGTGAAAGGAAAAAGCAAACATTTCAAAAAAATTTCTATCTCCTCCTGATGACACATTGTGAAGATTTGAAATCAGGGATGTTCCCCCTATAGCCTACAAAACATGCCAGTCCAAATACTTGTGTGGTATATAAACTTTAAAAAAATGTATTCAATAAATATGGGTTATCATGACCTCAAATGGATTTGGATTCCTTTTGGAAAGTTGTCATTTTGGCAGAAAATTGCCATTTCTGGGCAAATATGCTGTCTTATTCTGGCCTCAGGGTTCTTCTCTATAAAATAGGATTTTCTTGAACCATAGAAGTAAGAATTTAAAAAAGAGTAAAGTCCTACAAAAACCATAAGATCTTAATATAAATCAGGTTATCAGAAATATTTTTGTATAATTATAGCAGGAAATTGGAATCTAATTTTAGTATTACCATTCTTTAGTGTATCAAATATGAATCTTGAAGTGATTATTGTGAGCCTTGTCATATATCAGTTTTCTTATATTTTTATAAAATATTAAATAAGTGTTTTATAAAATTTAAGAGAATGATTATTATATGAAAGATTCATATAATTCTTGGCACAAAGGTAGTAATTCATAAAAGGTGGATAATAATAACATTCAAAAGAATGTACATTCAAAAGAATGTAAAATAAATAAATAAATAATTTAAGATGAATTTATTTAGTAAATTGACAAAGCATATACATATACTTTTCTATTTTCTCCTTGACCGTTTTATCCTTTAGAAAGCATGTAATTTTATATTAAAGTCAGAGCACTTAAAAAACTACTGTAATTTATTTAATGAATTTCATTATATTTTGTTTCTGATAGCTATCCCTAGGGTTACACAGAGTATTTGCATAGATGCTTTTAGTAGAAATTGATGCAGTGATGCTGAAAGAACTAATATCAGAAACAAACAGAAACTAGGTAGAAAAAGAACTTTGCAGATTACTCCATCACTAACTAATGTTGCTTTTCATTCTAGTTACATACAGACCTGGATCCTGGAAGTAAAAAAATCAAGTATATCCTATCAGGTGATGGAGCTGGGACAATCTTTCAAATAAACGATATAACTGGAGATATCCATGCTATTAAGAGACTTGACCGAGAGGAAAAGGCTGAATACACGCTAACGGCTCAGGCAGTAGACTGGGAGACAAACAAACCACTTGAGCCTCCTTCTGAGTTTATTATTAAAGTTCAAGACATCAATGACAATGCACCTGAGTTTCTTAATGGACCTTATCATGCTACTGTGCCAGAGATGTCTATTCTGGGTATGTATGCTTCCAATTTCACTAAATCACTAAGAGTCATATTTAAAATAGCTTCTGGCATCAGGGATGCTGTATTGTTGAAAGAAAGACATTTATTACTGACTTATCTCTAATTTGCATTTCCAAATCCCCCTTTTTGGCCTGAACTCCACAGCTCAGTAGCTTTATTCCCTTAGTAATAGGAGCTGACTGACAGAGGAGCAGTTTTATTAAAATATCTCTCCTTACAGGACGATAATTCAATGGCTGAATTTGTATTCCTATTATAGACTTGTAGTTTGAGTATTGTTACTGAGGCGGATTTATCAAGATTTGTTTCAACATGCCAAGCTAATCCTATTGATATTTGCTTCATGTTTAATTATTTGTTTGTGCATATTCACATGCAGATGCAGTGCATAGAGAAACAGGAAACCATCTAGGACTGTAGTCAGCCTGATACTAACTTGAGCTCTTCTGCATCTGCTGTGGGGTAGGCAGTCACCACTACCAATGGGACTTAGGATTTTGTGGCCGGCTTTGGCTTTGCTCAACTGAATACTTCTGAGGAGCCACTGAAGTCATCACTGAGCCGTTCTACTTTTTCTGAGGCGTCAAAACATCTACTACACTTTACCTGCACAATCTATGTCCCAAAACTTAGTTTTTGTGGTTTTCTTTCTGAATTTGTGTCTTCTTTCCTGTTCTCAAACCCAGCAATGATACAAAAAAACTTCAAAGTTGAAATAGTGAAAGGAAGGTAGTTAGAGCTCTTGTCTGACAAAAGCAGTAGAGAGAGTGCAGTATTTAAAGTATAAGAAACACAAAAGTCAGTTTTATGTTTTTAATATACACCAAGTTTGAGTGCATTTAACAATGCATGGGGGCAGCAAAGTCACATAAATTAGAAGAATGTGAACACAGTAAGACACGAAGCAAAGGCAAACATAGTTATACCCACAGGTGAAAATAAACTGATGGCCAGAAACAGGTAAATACAAACCTGGATATTCTTCACTGAAATATCCCAAATTTGATGTTAAATTTTTTCATTAAAAAAAATCAAGAACCCTCTCCATAGAGTCTATGCAATGAAATAAAACTGCTCAATAAAATCACACATGCAGATATGAAAAACAGCAAGAAATATGTGGATGAAATATCCTCATAAACTTTTACTGTAAGTTCACATAAATGCAAAGGATTGATTATAGATCTTAAGGCTAACCTTGCGGTCCATTATCAGCTATAGTACAGAAGATCTTTTACCTACTCAAATGTGGACATAGCATTTGTAATTTATGTTAGCCATTCAGTGTGGAATTCCCTTGATCTGCTACTCTACATTTGAATAATTCTCCCTTCTTTTGTCATGGACAACTTAAAATTATTTTTTAACTTGTACTTCTTTTTCCTTCCCCTAACCTCTTTTGGGTCTTCCTCTTCTTTCTCATCTTTCTCCTCTTCTGCTTTCCTTTCCTCTATTCCTGTTTCCTTTCTTTTCTAACCCACTCCCTTCTTTTTTCCTTTTCCATCACCTACCTTGGTCAATCTATGTCTTTAGCCATCTGGTCTATGTAGATGGCTTTCAATTCATATCCCCTTCCTCACCTGCTACTTGAAGTGTTACCCCATTCCCAGTAGCTCCCTGAAAAATTTCCTCTGATGTCCCATCGAAAGATCAGGCATCATATTAAAATACTTAACTTTTCCTTATGGATTGTTTAAAGCTCCTAACTGCTATGATTTAATCAATGATCCTGTTAGTCTCTGCAATCCTTTATACAAAACACAAGAGAAACCAATTTTTTTCATCCTTCAGACTTCCAGAGTACATTGGCACTCCTGCCTGTAATGTCATCTTAACATATTGTCAATTTTACTCCTTTAGTTCATATCTTAATGTCTTCCAATAGATTATCTAGTAAATTGTAAAATAGTGTGCTTGATGCTAACCTTAATTCTTAGGTAATCTGTATATTTATGCTGGCAATAAATCTCCTTTATATTCTACGAATGTTTGCATTCCATCAAGTAAAAATTCCCAGGTGTCTTAGTCGTTGAAACTTTTGATGGCTTAACTCCATTTGATCTTTTTGTTCTTAGTAATATACTTTTGGTAGATACACTCATGGATACAGTGAATCAGAAATTATTTCAGGTCTTCACAGTCTATGATCATTTTTTTTTCTTATCAGAGTAGAATTGTCATTATATCTAGCTAAACTTAAGGTTTTTCTAGGAAATTTTTATGACTTCTTAGCAGGAAGTCATCTTCCAACCATCAGCATCATACTCATAAAAATAAATGAAAAAGACGAATACATACAAACAACATACATACGATAAAACACACAAATTTCCATCTAAGCACTTCCTCTAGATTCTGAAATACAAATAGGAACTGAGAAATACTGTTTAATTTTCATTTTGTGGTACTTTTTTCTTATTTTTGATCAACTCATTTACATCAGAAAAAAACTGTTTATTTCATCCTTTTTTCTAGATTCAGTTAGATGCTTTTAAGGGTGACTGTCACCTCCAAAATGCACAGCACACTTTAGCTTACTAATACATGATGAACAGGAAAGTGGTATTTTTCCTCTTTGTTATGTGTTTTCAGTCAATGTCAATCCTCTATCTGTTGACAATAAATATGTCAGAGACTCCTTTTTTTGTTTGTAAGTCATGTGCCTGATAGATACGTTGAGAAACAAAACCTCAGACACTTCTGCAAATGTAAATCTATTTTCAGGAGAGAAAAGCCTTTTGAAGATATTATTAACTACAGAATGCAATGTGTGCCTGTAAATTCATCCTTTTTCTCTACTTACTTTTTTTCCAACAAAGAAAGTTGAGACTTAAAGAAATAATACCCACTAATACACACACACTTACATATATGCATACACATACACGCATACATGCATACATACATAAAAGTACTTTAAATGACTGGCCCGTGACATGTCGTCCAGAAATGAAAGAGAAAGTGTTGCAGTTGCAGGTTCGTGTTTGAATCCTTATTGCATCCCTTATTATCTGGTTTACTTTGAAGTTCAAGGAGGGTATATTGTTGCTTATTTTCCTTAACTATAATGCAAGGATAGTAATTCTCTTCTTGCTTTCTTTGTGTGAGAATTGCATGATAAAATACGAGGTAAAAGAATGTCACAAAGTAAATAACTATGCCATAATGGGTGATTGCTGTGGCTGTTGAAATTATTTTATTAATCTGTTCCCCCTCTTACCTCCATACTCCCCCTTATGTATTGATTTTAAGCACTGGGTGTCTGGTTTCTGTTTGACTCCATCCTCTCTGGTTAAAGGAAGCAGACGCAGCTGTGCTATGCTATTGTCAAGTATGAATTATTCTCTTCATTTCTCATGAAGGTGACTATCAGGATGAAGGTCAGCCACTATCTCTTTTCTCTCCCCGTTACCACTGTTCTCTCTCAGCCTGTCTCTTCCCACGCCACTTCCTTTCTTTCACTTTTCTTCGTTTGCTCCTGCAAAAATGCCAGCAATGCACCTGTGTGCCCTGAGGAATGGCAGCAAAGGCTGAGGGATTTCATTGTGCAGAAAGTGAAAAATAAAAAATAAAATTCTAATTGAGAAATTTAGCAATATTAAACAGAAATGAATGCGATGTTCGAGAGCTGCCTGCTGGGTGACAAGCTGTCAAGACAAAACACACGTATATATTTGCCCAAATGGCAGCCAAATTAATTTAGAAATAACTTACTTGGAAACTGGAGACATGGTTCTTTTATATTCCACTGTGAATTTCACAACTTGATGAGAATTCACCTTTATAGCAATACTGAATAAAGAAAGACATTCGAGCTTGTCTGATTTTAACTGTGGAATGGAAAGTAGCAGGGTCGAAGGTGGCACTTTAAAGAAAATTTGCCTTCATTTATTGTTTTTAAGGTCTAAATCTGTAGTTTTAATGTTACTGAGTACTGAAGTAAGGGATTTTGTACACTGGATTACTTATCTAAACCTAGGTTGGGGAAAAATGAAGTTGCTTATTGACTCGGAAATTGGAACTAGGAGTATTTAGCTCCAAATCTAACTTTCACTTGTGTAAATGACTCCATTTCAGGCTCACTTTATCTGTATATGATAATGCCTACCTGGAGGTATGTTTAGAAATACTCAATGATCACACTCCAAAGAGCTAATTACTTGGCCTGGAATTTCATTGATGCCCCAAAACATATTAGTACCTTCATAAGCATTCAATATGTTTATAAGCATTCAATATATATATATTGAATGCTATTGAATATTACTGGTATAATTCAATAAATTGTATTTTATGAGTACCTTGATCAATGAAAAATTGCTCAACAAGATTTAACTTTGCATTTCAAAAATTCATATGCTGGAATTAACATTATTGTATTCAACAGGGCATATTACTTAAGATAAGAGTAAAGAGATAAGACAGCAAGTAGTGCTTAAACTGCTAGGCATTATTGTATCGCCTTGCACACAGTTGCATGAAACTGGACACTGGAAATTTCCTTAATTTTCTGGAAGATCAGGTCTCCAGGAGTGGTGATCGGTATGTACAGAAAAGTTACTACATGATAGAAGCCGTGTGACGTGTGACACGGTTCTAAATCCACAACAGTGCTACAACCTTAGAGGCAATATTAGTTTCTTTGTCAATTTTTTAATCAGAAAAAAGGATCATTAGTAGCTAATATAAGGTATTAAGTAGAGGAGTTAGGATTTAAGTCCAGACATGTGGCTGTACTTCCCCACTGGTATAATCAGAGTGCTGTACTGATCTCCTACAATAGCCCTAGAGAATTTAGTTTTATGTACCTGATGATTCCACTGCATTTTATGAGAGTTAATGGTTTTCAAAGGTGGGCAAGCTCTGAGATCAGTATACTTTGCAAATTAAATTAAAGATCTGAAGGGAAAGACAAAGAAGTTTGGGTAAGATAAAAATTTTTCAAGATAAGAATATAAGTACGTTAAAAATGTAAGAACAACAGATCACATAGAATTTCCAATATCGATAAAAATTAAGATCTATGTGATGAATGACTGGGGCTAAGATGCTGCTAATATATTAAAGATAAAGATGAAAGAAAGCAACTCGAAGTGACTCTGGATTATTGGTGGTGAATGCAGAAGAGAAGTGCACTCTCTACCAAAAATATATCAATTGGAATATCAAAAGGAGGTCAGAAAATAACTTAGAAATATTTTTTTAAAAAGGCAAACATCACTGCTTTCTGAAGTCTTATTACCAGAAAGATAGTAGAAGTTTGTCCACAGTATGCAAGCCTGCTTACTCTGCTTGAGCAATGATTCAGCTGAAGGAAACATTTTTAAATTATTATATAGTTCAGATTTTTACTTCTGAAAATTGCAGTTATGTGTTATTTGTATTCTTGTACTTTTTCTTAGCCCTGACATTGTGATTTGTCTTTGTAAATGTATCTTTTTATGGTATATATCCTCACATTGTGTTTCAGAAGGAGATCCATATAAAATACCAACTATTTTTATTTCTTTTTTAAAAATTTGTTTTATAATTTTATTTTGCATATTTAGAATAAATTTGCTTTTTAGGAAAAGTGGCAAACATGTCTTTCAAAATATCTTTCTTAAATCATTAGCAAGTAAGCTGTTTACATTTTGCTCTACCACTTCAGTAAATTCTCCCAATGCAAGTGGTATTCTGCACAACCACAATACAGCCATCAAAATAAGCTATGTGATAGTGATACGCCATTGTCATCAAATACACAGATCCTAGTCAAATGTCTCTAGTTGTAGTAATAATGTTCTTGTTGGTTTAAAAAAAACAGAAAAAAAGGATCCTATAAAAGACCATACATGACTCCTAGTCTATGTGAAATGGCGCTTCAGTTTTTTATTTCCTGTTATGAATTTTACATTTGACAATATAAAATAACTATTCTTTAAAATTCCTTAGTTAGAATCAGTCAAGTGTATCTTTGTAATTATATTCAGTATATATATATACATATGTATATATATACATATATACAGTACTATAGGAAATAATATATTATGTATTTGTATCAAGTGATACAAGATTTTAATTTGTTCCATTATTGGTAATTATAACTTTGATCATTTTGTTTAGGAGGTGCCTGTCATATGCCTCCCATGTAAAATTACTCTTATTCTCTTTATGATTAACATTCTGTAAAGAAATAGATTGGATCCTCATAAATATCTTATTCTGCATCAACCTATGAACCCATAATTTAACATCCATTGCAATTAATTATTTTTCATAAGAACTATAAATGAAGATTCTTCTTAAGTTTTTCATTCGATGTCTTATCTTTGTAACTTTTCTCATCTTGTCAACTTTGGAGCAAAATGTCAAATATCCCATGCTAAAGGAAGAATGCTTTATTTTGGCTCATACTTTGCCGAACTTTCCCTCCATACCCTTCTGGCTCCAAGCCACGGTGGCATAGTGGAGGTATATCACAGAGAAGAAACACTTCATGGCAGGCAGAAGGCAGCAAAGAGGGAAGTACTGAAATAGCAGCAGCCTTCCTCTCCCTCTTGTCCCTTCCATGATATCCACCCTTTGTGTGGTGCTAACCATGCCCAGAGTGGGCCTTTTTGTTATACACATCCAGAACAATGCCTAACCAATTAGTGACTGTTCACTAATCACATACCCTTAATTCCATAATCGCATACCCTTAATTCCATTATCACACACTTTAGATCTAGTTACTTCGAAAAAATTCCACCTATGACTGCATGAGTCATTGAGGGGGCATCTAGGCATAAGTCATAACAGTCACCATTCTCATCCAAGGAAAATTACTTCCCTCACTTCCTATTTAATTTTGTGTTTATTCATATTAATGTGGAGTTTTAGATTTCTGTTTCATTTAATGAGCTCTAATAGGTTATTTGAAGTATTTATTTTGATGTTCATATTTTCTCCAAATTCATAATGACATTGATTTAAGGGTTATTCTACCATCTATTGACATGTCTGCAACGTTATTTTGAATACATTTTAACTTTTTGACTCAACAAAGTAGTTTAATCTCCTGTGTATTCACTGTTCTCCTGTCCTAAAATTAGCTACTTATACAAAGAGGTCTAGTTACATTTAAGGAGAATGATATTTATGCATGAAAGTCTAAATATTGACTTTGTCCATTACTATTAGCATGTCACTATTCTTTAGCTCTCTTAGTGGACAGGGTAGAGCTAAAGAATGCATAAGAGTATGTTTACATTCAGTTTTTGAATAGCGTTCCTCAAGATTTATTGTCTATATATGACTTTAGAGTATGACCTTATTTGGAAAGGGGGTCTTCACAGATGCAATTGTTAAACCCAGGTCATACTGGATTAGATTGAGTCCTAAATTCAGTGACTGCACTCTTATTAAAAAATACCATACGAAAACAGAGACAAACATGCACACAGAAGGTCTTGTGAAGATGGTAGCATAGACTTAAATTGTGCCACAACAAGCCTCTACCTGCCAGAATGCATGAGGAGCACAAAAGATAAGGGAGGGTACTTCAGGGAGGAATGAGGCCACCAACCCTGTGATTTTGGACCAAAACTGTAAGAAAATGAATTCATGTTGTTTTGAGCAACTTGCTTTGCAGGAATTTGTCATGCCCTCTCATGGCAAACCTAATAAGCACTCCATCTTTGTACAGGAAACCACGAACATGAGTTCACCTCAATATACTCAATGACAAAGTTACACCACAGGATTCATTATATTGTTTTCTTTTTCCCCAGTGGTAAGAGACGTGATTGGTTGTTACCTTTAGTGTAAGTATTAATTGGATCACTCATTGATTGGCCTTGTCATGAATTTTCTCCACTTGTTTTCTTTTTTTTTAATTTTTATTTTAAAGAGGGTAAAACTAAACATAACAAAACAGAACAAAGTAGATCAGAATAAAACAATGTAACTGACACAGATTTCAAAGAAATATAAGAGGAGATCTGCCATGGATACCACAATGTCTTTTGTTTTCTTCCAAATATTTGTCCATATCTTCACACAGAATGAATTCACACAAAACAAAATAGTATTAAACTGATCAGAACAGAGTGATGAAGGCATTATAGGCCTTCAAAATCACACAATAGTAAAATCAACAATGGCTGCAATAATGTCTCTTGTTCTCATTCAAATTATATCTCCGTACCTTCATGTGTGTTGAAATTAAACAATACAAAACAAACTAAAACCACTCTGAACGAGAAATAGTAGCATTACTGGATTTCATAGCATGATGATATGGTATCTGCAATGGATACCATAATGTCTCTTTTTCTTCAAAGTAACTGTTTATTTCATCACGCATAATATAATCGATGCTCATAAATTATTTAGGGGAAGTTTTATGCATGTATAAGTCTCTACATGTATTCTTATCCTTTTTGTATTAGAGTAAAAAACAAAACAAAACAAATTACTAGAAAAACACAAAACAAAAAAGACAAATAAGTTACAATAGCAAGCAGCCCAAAACAATGACGATATAGGCTTTCAAAACAAGGTGGTAGGAGCATAACTAGGATTGTTACTTTCTCTGCCTATCATCTGATTTTCACACTTTCCCTTCACTTGCTTGTCTTGACAGACAGGAGCTGGACTGCAGTCTCACCCAGTTATGCCTAAAGGCATTTGGATTGAATTGTTTAGGCAAAAGGCATTCAGTCAGGAAAGAAGACAAAAACTACATAGCACTTCCTACATTTGTTCTACTATTATTATATAATAAATTTATGGCAACATTTGGTAGTCTATATTCAAAATGAGATTAATGAAGAAAAGGTTCAATGTATTAAACACTGAACAGAGCTCAAACTTTTCCTATTCAAATCCTTAAATATTAATACATCATAGTTTAATAAATTTATACTGTATGCCCTTATGGAGACTTAGACAATTACATGATTACAGAAATCACTTTCAAGAAGAAGTACCCTGAAATATTAGAGGATTTTACTCTACAAAAGCCTTAGAAACACACATCTAAAGAGAACACATTCTTGTTTCTATGCAAGACCACATGTTAATTTAGCATGCAGCTAAATAGTGATATTTGCAACTTCTAAAAAGTGAATTGCAAGTTATGACGTCTACAGCTTACACAGATTAGTTTGTTATTTTTGTCATAGCTCAGTTCACATCTTAAACCCAAATAAAGAATATATTCAAAGTAATAATTAAAGAGATTAATTTTTCATACTCTCATTATTAAAGAAACAATTTATATCACATAATCTTAAAAGATGAAAGGATGTCATATAATGACAAACTGTCTTAAATCTAACACACTTCCTTTTCATAATTTAGAGGTTGTGCTGTCTTTCCCGCTCTAATCTAGGTTTTAAAGGGATTCAACAGCGTTTCTCTATTTTTAAAAATGTAAAGGAAAGATATAAAGTAAGAAGGAGGAAAAACATCTTGACAGATTTGAATATATTTTTTGTCTGGCTTTATTAGGAGTGAGGAATAAAATGGAAATTCTTTAGGAAAACATGGGTGGAAAATCAAGAGGACTGAAATAAACACTCAGAAGAAATCCTGCTGCTATACCTGATATGAGTGTCAATAAAAGCTGTGGATCTCAAACTCTGAGATTGGTTGAGAATTTTGTCATTTCTGTTCTGCATAAAGAAGTTAAGCATCCACATGGAAATTGTTATCGTAATGGCTGACATATATATATATATATATATATATATATATATATATATATATATATACACACACACACACAACATTTTTTAAAGGCAGATTTTGGTGGCTCCAAAGTCCATGTTGAAAAATCAACAGAATAATATCCAAATGGGATAATTTATAACAGTTAATTGTGAGAGATGCCTAAAAGGAATTAGGGCATTGTCAGCTTACTTACACATGGAAGTAAGAATGAGCTCAGTCAGCCATGATGGGAATACCGCAACAATTATTTGCATAATTTTACTGATGGTGATGCTCCTGCCATTTTCTTTTTTTTGCTTTAACACTGGTTCTTCTTTAATACTTGAATTTCATTACATTACATAAATCAATTATGAGAAACAGAAAAATACAATTCATCCATCATATGTGCCTAATAATCATGCACTTTTAGGATCGTCACACTGATCAACTCATGGCCATGATCGCTTCTATTTTAGGTTTTGGTGGAGATCATAAAACAAATATGGAAATAAACTAACCCAGAGAGCATACCTTAAGGAAGTTCATTATGTACTTTTGGGAAACATCTCTTTTAGTCATTTCAAAATCAAATGTCCAGAAATGCTCATTGTAAGGGTATCTGGGATGCAGAAGCTCAAGCCTATTGAATTGCCATTACCACAGCAGGGAGGTATTTTCAGTAGTCTTTTAAAATAATCTTTGGGGATGGGGATTTAGTTCTGTGGTGTAAGCACCTGCCTGGAGAGCGCAAGGTTGTGATTTCAATCCCTAGTACCAATAAATAAATAAATAAATAAATAAATAAATAAACTAAGAAAGTAAAATAAAATAAATCTTTGTATTTCTTTTTAGAAGATAAATTTTCAAAATTTAGCTAACAAAATTTCATTAGAATAGTATAGTTGACAATGAAATATTTGATTTTATAAGTGTGAATATTGGCATCACTTTCATTTTGTACTTAAACATATTATGTAAAATGTATTTCAAAAATTATGTATAGTATTTGAAATCTGAACTCAGTGAAATAAAATTTAACAATCTCTGAGTCTATTCCCACCATGAACACCGACCCATTTTCTATAGAATGTAATTTGTTGTCAACAATTTATTTTAGAAACTGGTAACATCTATTCATGAGTAAAATTTGAATGGGTGTTTCAGAGGATTGAGATTAAATTAAAGAACTGGCTTAGCATTTACAGTCTCTAAATGAAGAGACAACAGTGATGATATAGCACAACCTGTTTTTAAACAAGGTCAATGCATCTGTGTACTAATTAAACCCTAGTTTTCAAGGTAATTCACAGCAGTAGTTAAAGCTCAAAATTTATTCATTTCTCCTTTTAATGTTTTTCTCCATTTTATCCCTCTGCCTCCTTTTCAGAATTATTTTCAGTTAAATTTGATTATCTTCAGCTTAATTTTCTGTTTCCTAGACATGTATCTTCCACCTCATTACGCTTTGTTTTTCACTACATCTAGATTCATTGGTTTATCTCTCTGACAAGTAAACCTCACTTCCCTGTTTTCTGAAAAATTTTCTAGTGCAAACATTTCATCCAGGTCTACTCTGGGCCGTTCTGAGGAAAATAAGATATCTATCAGTTTCTATTCAAGAAATGTTCTAGTATTTGAAATACTGAAAAATATTTTCAAATCAGTAAATCTGCACTTATCTCAAGGCAAATTAAAAACACTAAAGAAAAACTTTATATTATACAAGTTGAGAACCCAACGGGATTCTACCTTGACATTTCCGTGATCCTGTACTGTAGTCATTTTTATTCTTATTTTTACTTATTGTTCATTGCTCTTACATGTGAATTAATATTTCAAGATTCAGTGTATTTATTGATTCCAGAAACAAATGGGCAAATCTTTTGTACATATTTTTCCAACTACGTTTGTCTTAGGGTTCTATAATTTAGCATCAATATATGTAGTGTTCTAAAATTTATTTTTTCATTTGTTACATAACCATCCCAAAAATGATTAATTAAGTGGGGTTAGAAAGAAAACACTCACAGAGATCAAGTTTTGTCCTTACTCAGCTGGTAGAAAAATGAACCAACTGCATGTCAAAAAATCTCCAAAACACCTAATTACAAATTTTTAAGGTCTTGGTTTAGAAAATAAACTTGTATGTCTTTCTCAATATACTTTCAGATTATAGGATGCTTTTCCCAGAACTTTGACTGCTAGAGCCGGTGGAGTTTCCTAAACTCTCTATTCATGTATTATATTTTAAAATGTTTATCTCTCTAATATAAGCTTGATAATTGTGTTAGTGAACTAATGAGATACTGCTCTTCAATTTAAATCCAGTATTTTAATTATTTTGTTGATTAGCCCTCACAGAATTACAGTTCTGTGTAATAATATTTTATGCAGTATCAGTCACTCCACATAAAAAAATGAAAGTAAATTATATAGCAAGATAACTGCACATGTATCTGCACACAAGTCAATAGATAAAAGTGGAAAGAAAGATATGCAAGGCTGTTAAATCTGAAACTATGTATATCAACCAGTAGGGAAAAGAGATACAAGGGTGCATGCGTATATTTAATATATATTTTTATATCTAGACAAAAGACATAAAAATTGTAATTTGGGATTGTAGGTGAGAACATATGGATCAAATGGAACACATGGTCTCAGCTATATTCTTCATGTGACAAGAATGACATTTTATCCCTTGTGTCTTTCTCAAAGAGTTTACAGTTTGAATGGCCGTACTTGTGCCAATGTAGGACATGATTTTATTCCTTTCCTTTATGTCAGAAGGTATGACAAACAGAATTTTCTCTTTATAACCATGTCACACTTTCCAAGTCTCATGATCATCTACCAATTATGAATTATTGCAAGTACCAAGAGAAGTTTGAGTTCATAAAATGCATTACAGTGAAGGGGGTGTCACTAAATAAATTTTAAGATTTTAGAAATAATTATGTAAATATTACACGTTATCCATTCTGAAATCTCAAGTGTTGTTATTAGCTTAAGGCAAATATAATGAAGAAGTATTTTGTTGCTAAAGAAGGATTAATATTCAGTAAGTATTTTGTCAAAAACTATCCTAAGCATTTTATATTAGTTCAAGCCTATCAATTACTTTATGAGTTTAATATTATTTTTCTTATCTTAAAGTAAGAAAACAGAGACACACAAACGTAAAGTAGCTATCCAAGATTTGTTCAGTGATAAGATAGGAGCCCCCCTATCCAAACAAGCAATAGCATTCACAGTCTACAGAATAACGCTGTTGCAAAAATTAGTGGTTACACCATTATAACCATCATGAAGAAATGTATCCAAAGCTATTGTTTCTGCCTATAGTGATAAGCTTGAAATTTGCAAGTGAGTTGGAAAACTTAGGAATGTACTAGAATTTGAGTGGATAAACTAGAACCTTGTAGATAAACTGGACATTACATCTTTCTCTCTTATCCCAAATTTCCATAGAGGGGCAACCTAGAGGAGTTGGCATCCTTTGTCATAGTGTTTCACATTTTCCAAGACCAGAGAACTAGAAAGAATTAATTCTCTAGCTTCCAATGAACCTGTAAGTTTGTCTGCCACACTCCAATACAGTGATCCGAAGATCTGCTAAGTCATGTGGGAGACGTCCAGTAACTTATGTCACTTTGCCTCTGCCTTCTCCACTTCTGCCTCCAAAATCTCATGTCATATTTAACCAGCACAGTATGGAAAAGGGAGTTCTACAACACAGTTCCAGCTTTGCTAAATTGATAGAGAACACAGTCACGACAGACTCTATTAGGTACCTTGTAGAAACACTGCTTAGACTTTTGGAAAGGTGCATTATGCAAGTAATGCTGGTCAACTGATTCATTACTGAGACACAATACCTAACACTCACATGTACGCCTCCCTGGTCACGACTCTCACATTTTGCATGCCTGTAAAACATTATCATGTCAATGACGCTAAAGCATGCTATAAGTAGAAGCAGTTAACACATGCCCTTGGACCAATGCTGCTGAAGCCTCTGAACACCTTCTTGGCTGAGCACGATGAAGTGAATCCAAGGGAACAAGTTCTCTAGGAGTAGGAAATCATTATCAAGCAGGGATCTCAGGGACTTTATTTTCAAAAGAAAGGTTAACAACTTTGTACCTTTGTGCTTATAGAGGAAAGCACCTTGCTAATTTCTGTGATGCCTTCAATGCACCTTACTTTTTGTCCCATACACAGTACCAAAGTTAGTGTATGCTTATTCTTCAAATAATTAGTTTTGCAAACAGAAACTTCTGGCAAAATTTTGCTTCTGTTCACAAACTCCACAGTGGATGATGAATGTGATGAGGGCCATCTTCCGCACACAAACACAAATGCAGGTATGTTATATAGAATTGTGGAACAAATTAAGTTTGTGAACTGAGGTACCATTACAATTAGTTTCTATTTAATGACACCAATCTATTTAGCAGCTTCCTTGGACTCCGACTTAATACATGGTTCCTTCTGGGGCAAAATGTAACATTTTAAATTTCTTCTGCTCTGTAACAGCAGTAAAGCAGCAGAAAATGAGGGAAAGAACCCAAGAGGAAGGGACCAGGGAGTATATATTGTCCTCAGGGTTGTGTTTCCCTAATCCAATCTCTTCAACTAGGCCCCACCTTTTCCTTCATTCTCTCACAATACTGTTAGTAAGATCAAATGACGGTCATATCAATGTGTTAGTCCACTGATGAAGTCACAACCCTCATTCAACCACTTAAAAAAAATTAGCAACTGAGCTTTCAGTATGATGGGCTCTTTGAGGGACATTTAAATTCAACCCTCCCAAAAAAAGAGTTAAACGAAAAAACAATTCCACCCGTAACTTTGCAAGCCCCCATTGACGGTGTGGGACTCTGGCAGTTCATTTGATTGAGATTGCTTTCAGTTTGGGTCATAGTTAGACCTTTGCTCATATTGAATTGAATCGTCTCCCTCATGGATATTTCCAAGGAATACAGAGCAGACATTGAAATTTCTGAATAGTAAAAAAAAAAAAAAAAAAAAATTAGGAGCCATCAGGTGGGAACAGAAGGTAATTTATAGATTAGGTAACAAAGAAAATGAAATATGAAAGTCTATGTGAAGTCTTGTAATTATTTAATTTAAAACATATTGTGCCTCAGACAGTTCCCATTTTTGGCTTCTATCTGTCCATAGATAGCCAGTCAAAAAAGGGAGGGATGCATTGCATTCATTAAGAGCAAACATGTTCTGAAAAATTTAATGCTGTCCAATAAATGCTGTGAGTGACTTTGAAAGTTTGTTATTCAAAGGAATGTTGGTCTGTTAGAACATGTGCATTGCAGTGTCTTTCTACCTTGCTAACTGAACATAATAGAAAGGTAAACGTATAATGTCCACACAAATTATATGCTGCAACCTTATTATACAGACTTTTGGAATACACTGTCATTTGTGTCTTTTTTTGTAAAAGATCTTGGCTCCTCATGGCAAGGCATGTGTAGACATGAGGAATATGTAGCACATATCTTTTTATAAGAACAACAGAGGAAGTTATTTTTTTCTTAATCTGCTATCAATGGCTGCACAGATAAAAGTGATGAGTTGGAAACTTAAATTTTAGGAAGATTATGACCATGGTGGGGGTGGCACATTCTTCCTACAAGGCACATGAAAGGAACATATATGTCCTTGAACTGGGAAAGAGAATTAGGGAAAGAATATTCTCAGTTCTTCATGCTGACTGAACTGTGAGTCTTCCATCCAATTATAGACTTAGGTCTTACTAATGGATGTAAGATAACTTGTGGTCTTCTGTGCTTTGTTCTTATAGAAATTGCTACTAAGTAAAACTGTGTGATCATGACTTCAAACAAAGAGCACAGCTCACTTCTAAAAACATTTTTATTATCCTTTTTCCACCTTGACAGAATAATGTGAATAATGATAATCACCTAAGGATGTCTTTTTGTTTCCTTCATTTTTTTTCCAGTTGATATTCTTGTGTAATTATTAAGGTTGTTGATACTATTGGATGACAGCGAAATAATGTCAAACAATTCCCACATGTTTATGTATGTGTAACAAATTATAATGTCAGAATTAGTTATAGAAAGTCCAGTATCTGTCTTAAGAGCTGTCTTTACTGCCTTAAATACTACATAGTTATCCTGTCGGACTTTTATTTATTTAACAGAATATGCAGCAAAGTAAGTGAGGTTATATGATATAATGCAAATCCTGCCTCGTCTCCACCACCCGATTTAGCATTAAGAATCACATAACTTAGATTATTTCATTAGCATGGACAGCGGTCCTTGTTCCTTTTCAAGGTTTTGTATAGATTTTCCTTTACCTTGTCTTCCATCCACAGTTTTGAGTTCTGTACTGAACTCTAACATCTGCATGTGAAGTGTATGTATCGTAACAGCTCAAGGTGAACAAGTTTATGAAACCATTCTCCAAATCAAAATTTAAATTAGCTCCAGCTCCTAAGCTCTTTTTTCTGCTTTATTCCAGAATATAATCATCCTAATGGTGTATAAGTATTGCCTGCTTTGTAGTTTATACAAGTGAATTGGTGAACTGTGTACAAAGGGTGATCAAAGATACAGTGGATGTTTACATTTTAAAGTCCTTTATTGCAGTAAAAGGCACGTTGTTAAGAATGATGGGATACAAGTGTGCAGGCAGAGGGATGCAAGAAGTCAGCTTATTCCTTGCTTTATCATGGTATATTTGAAAGCATCAAAAACATGTTAAACACATAATAGAATAAGATTGAGATATTTTCTGTGGTGTAATCAAGAGTTAAAAGAAGAGTAAAATGCTTAGAAATACCTAAGTATGGTTTTAAAATTCAATAATAATAATTTCTTGTATACCCAGAGTGACTTACTGGTATAATATTTTGGAAAGCAAACTGCAATGCAAAATACACGTCCATGACTTGGTGTATCTCAAGTCAAAACACAGGCAATAAATGCTCTCTCTTAATTGTAGCTGGTTCCAAAGGGCAAAAGGGCTGGAAGGGAATACAGCCTACAATCTTCAAATTTGCCACAGATACAAAGAGCCATCATAGCATAAACCATGATGACTTTGGTTATCCACAGAGGACTGGAGATGTCATCCAGGGCAGTGCTTGCACAAAGGTTACATGACAGGGTATCAATTAAAATTTCATGTTTCATCATGGTTATAAGGACCTGCAACCATTTCATAAAAAAATTTTGCAACTAATAAAAAATGAGCACATCATTCACCCTCTCTATGTTAAACCATGTAAGTAGAGCAGAAACTGTCAGCAAGACTACACGAGCTCTGACAAATTGCTAAAACTTTGATTTTTGCAAAGTGGAAAACATTTGAGCGCCAACTTTTGACTTCCAGGGCTAAGAAATCCAGGACATAGAAATTAGCACCACATTCAAATGAGCAAGCAGATGGAAGAATTCAAAGTTGTGTGGTTTTTCTCAGTACTGGATAAGAGGTTTTAGATAATGTTTTTAAGTAAAAGACATTTAATTGGAAGACATTTCAAGACATCCTGATTAATGTTGTTACCATGCATTACTAGCAATGTTGAGAAAGGAAAATTGAGTGCTCTGCTTCCTCCAGCTACAGAAACACAAGCCATATTGGCTTCTCAAGGGAGAGTCTGCTGCCTTTAACATGGCATTTACTTTGAGCAGAAAAAATATTCCACATTAATTCCAAAAGCCTGACATCTTACCTATTTGATTGCTCTTTACATTCCACAAAACTTGTATTACTGTAGAAGTCAATTTAAGTAGAATTGTTAACATACATGGTGTCCAAAGTTAAGCATGGGGCAATTTTAGAATATGTGTCTTAGTGTGTGATTTAATGCTTCCTAAAAATAATTACATTAGATAGCTCAGGTTTTTGAAGTTAGAATAATGCTGGAGTCATGGATATTCCCCCTAAGTGCTAGGCAATCATAAGAAGAAAATTTACAATCTGAGATTCTTTTTTCTTGAAAATAGGATTTAAAAAGGAAAACTAATATGAAATGAAAAGTTACTTTGCATGACATGTGGAATTTCAAGAAAAGTCAGCTTTGTGTGACTGAGAGGAATTCACTGTTGTCAAAAAACAGTTTACCTTGATATAATTTCTGTCAGAAGACTGCTTTGAATACCCTGAGAATCAGTGTATAACAATTGATGTTTTCTCTGATATTTTTGTTAAGGAAAACATTTTCAGAATTTTGCACTTGTTTAGAAAAGTTTGTTTAGAAAAGTCTATTACTTTGTGCAAGTTTTCTTTTGTTATTTTTTCATTGTATTCTTACCCTTTTGTTTTTTAATGTAGAAGTCACTGTCCAAAAGTAATATTTCATTTCAGTTCTTTATGCGGAGTTCTTAACCTACACTACAATTTGCTTCTATCATATGTACATATAAATATGAGGCACGTGTGTCAGGGTCTTCTACCTTCTGGTACTTCGTTTTAGACCCAGGCATGCTAGGCAAGTGCTCTGCCACTTAGTTACCTCTCTACCCTGCTTTTCCCTGTGTAACTGTTTGATTAACTAATTACTGGTGTTATTATCTGTGCTTGTTTGTAAGCTCTCAGGAGACTGAATTTTTTTTTGCATTGGTCCTCATTGTCCTATCAGTCTATTACAAGACCTCTACAGAGAGCACTTTTACCTGGGATAAATGTGCTAAATGAAAGGAGGTTAAAACTAAGACAATCAGCAATGTTTCACTATAGATTTCACTCACAGTTAGAAAATAGCCCAAAGAATTTTCTGCAGTAAGGTTGGGTGGATAGGAGAGTGGCTTTCTCCTGGTCTGCGTTTCTGAGGGATATTGTGGGAGGCATTAGGAGAGGTTGACCAGTGACCAGGGAAGAGAGAAATTTCTGAGAACACTGACAGATAATTAGCCAAACTAAGAGCAACCAAGGAAAGAAAAAATGAAGGACACTTCCGTGTCTTAACAAAACGTGGGACATCTTAGTGTTAGAGTGTTTTCCAGATCCAAATTGACTTCAGAATGTTTAAGACAGCTGACCCTGAAACATGAACGTAGAGAATTCATTTTAGATGATATTGTGTTCCACAACTGAACATGAACCAAACTGATTTAGAGAAGAGGAAAGTGCTATGTGTTCAACTGAGAGAGAGCACGTGGTCTCCCTCATTCATTCTTCTTTTGATATTCAAATGTTTCCCTGCTACTTAAGAGACATTTATCTTACTCAAAAACACCCATTCCTTCAACAGTGTAAAATAAACATGTTGATTTATTTGTTATTAACTTTTAATTTTTGTCATGAGAGGAGCATATAATGGAAAGCATGGAAATTATTTAGCAATGTACTTTCAACGAAACCCATTTGTATAACATTTAGGCAATAAAATGTGAAATCACTCTATCATATTTTATTTTTTGTGGTTTTAGAAACTTAGGCAGGACATGAGGGTGAATGCATTAATCACCTTCAAATGTAAGGGATTAAATCTTCAGGTAGTAAATCAGATAGCCCGTTATAAAATAGGTTTTAGTGCATATCACCGGGTGTTAAAAGGACCCTCGTGCAGTGCAGCACAGACGCTATAGATTCTGGACAGTGATGAGCTCGTGAAGGCCACTCACGATCCATGCAAATACGGATTCACGGTTTCTCTGCCAACCCAATTCTTATCTTTAACATGGGATTATTTTACTGTTATTTGGAGAACTAATATTCATATAACAACCGTGGGCACTATTACATTATTAGTTGGTAATTTGAAAAGATAATAATGATAATAATAATAATAACAATGTGTTATGCTTTAAGTCTCAGTATCCTTCCAAAGCCTCATGTGCTCACAGGTGTGGTTTTTTGGAAGTAATACTGGCTTAAGGATCTGATAACTGGATCAGTCGCCTGATTGGCTCAGCCTAATTATGGGTGTGGATAATGGGAAGGCTCACTCTGGGTATGAGTGGCAACAAGCTATAGGCTGCGGTGTAAATGGAATAAAAACAGAAATGGAGGCTCACCGCTTCCTATTTTATGCCTGCCCTGCCATTAACTGCTTCTTCCCTGCAGTGCCCCTCTGCCATGCTGCCCTGCCTTGGCGTCAGCCTATGGAGACTGAAACCTCCACCAACTGTAGCTAAAATAAACTTTGCCTCCTTTAACTTGTGATATCAAGTATTTTGTCTCAAAGACAGGAAAGCAACTTAGGCATAAGGTCACACATAAAATATGTGGGTTCATGTCTTGCATGTAGTAGATTCTCAGTGAATTTTGACATTCACTGTCATCATTTTCACAATCACTGCTACTGCTGTGGACCAACACTATGCTGGGCATTTGTATCTGATTTAATCTATAGAAAAAACTAACATATTAGATAGTTTAAAAAATTAGTGGCTGAAATCAAAGCAATGTAAGGGAGTGACAGTCTGTATTACAGAAAACATACAGTCAAGCTGTGCTTTGTCTCTTCCGTCTTACCACAAATCCTTTGACAGAAGAAAAATTTGATGCTATACTTTGAGGTAGAGCCTCCACTCCATACTAAGCGTCTATGTATTTTTTAATCAAAATCCTGATTGTTTTAAAGATATACATGGCTGCTCTCACTTCCCATTCTCTCACATTATATCAAAGCCCGTGATGTTACACTGAAATACCTTCAGTCAAGTGAGACTCAAAACATTTCTTCTATTTGAGGTTAGTTATTTAAACAATTCCTTGAGCCATCATCATTTTCGGGATTGGAAATGGAATTTATAACTTGGTCTTCTACCCTTAACTAACAAGTTGTAGTTAAATACGAATTAAATAGTCAAAGAAAACTTCACTTCTTCTAACATCTGGCCAGAGGGTTGGACTGTGAAGCCATGAGCGTGGCCCACAGGGCTTCGGTACTGTACTTTCCTTAGGGATTTCCACATGGGAATCACTCAGACATGTTTGTATTTGCATGTTGGTTTTTGTGACAAACAAAAAGTTATAAGAAGTCTATTCTGGTACCCTTTCTTCTTAGTTTCTAGTTTCCTCTTTATGTATTGTAGGTTATTGTAATTTTTAAAAACACTTCTCTTTAGTATTTCAAAGAAACAAATCTTTCCTAATAGTTCTTGCATCTTGTACCAATCCATTCTCTCTCTGCCTCTGTCTCTTTCTTGCACACAAAAAAATGCATTCTATCTCTATTATTTCTCATTTCTTTATGTTACAATGTCTGAGTGTGTGTGGATTTGTGTGATATATACTAAGATGGAAAAAAAATGTTGCTTTCTTTCCAAATCAAAGAGAAAAACATGTAGAGGCTGGAACAACAACAAATGTAGCTGCTTTGACTCACAATCTCTCTACTCTGAAATATAAATTCTATCCTAAAGGGTATTCTCTGTTCTGTCTAGGCATCTCTCCATATAAGCACTCATGTGCAAATTCTTAAGTCTTCATAAGGACATGAAACATCATTAATCTTGTATTATCTTAGCAAAAATGGGCCTGAGAAATTATTTAAATTGTAGGCTTCAATTCAAGGCAATTCAAGTTCCGAAGGATTGAATTTCAGCAAATGCCTAGGAATGTTTTTTTTTTTTTTAAAGAATTCCACATTACACTATTTCTTTATGCATTTGTCAGTTTCAAACATAAGTTGTAGCGCTGAATAGGCTTATTGTCAGAAGATGACAAAATTATTTATTTCTTGTAGTACTTAAAATAATTGTGTTATATTTCCTTGGGTTTTGGGGATATAGTGGTCTCTTGAAAGAAAATCATATGGTGACACAGAGGTAATTTAAGATGTAAGAAAACTGACATCTAATGCTTAAGTATAGATATCACAATTATGTTTGTGAGTTTTTTAATATTTGCCTGAGATTTTTATGCCTTCTGAAAGTGTTTCCTGCATCATTATTTCTCCAGCATGATAAAGAAATGTTGGCAGATAAGTAAATTAATGATTTAGTGACTTACTTTAGGTCTGTCCTTTTCACCTCTTGTTAGAGACCTCACCTGTGATGATGCCTTTACAAAACATGCTTTCTTTGAAATCTGGGGTAATGTTCAGATTGGAAATAAAGGAGAAAGAGACAAAGACAAATGGAAAGTTGAGATTGTTTCTGATGATTGCTCTGTAGATTTAACAGGAAAAGAGAGCACTGTGTGTGTGAGAATGCACGTATATGAGCATTCTTTTATAGTCCGCCCCTCATAGCATTTACTTCTTTTTTCTCCTCAAAATGAATGTGTGGAGAATCAGGCAAATCCCAACAAGCAGAAATCATTTCTCTGATAAGGAATTAAAACCTGTCCAGATATAATTTCTCAGATTAACTGAAAACTGTCAATAAATAATATCTTCAGGGTTCTCAGTGTTAGCCATTTCAAAGACATAAAATATGGGGGCCTTGTATAAAAAATGAGCATCAGGAGAATGACATCAAGAAACTGAATCTTTGACTCTAATGCGAGTGCTAGGGAAGTGGTAATTATCAACAGTTAAAAATTTGTAAAATTGCGTGCCTGAAAATTTATGCTTATTTAATTCTCATTCAGACTTTCACAAAGTATGTAATTGTAATGACTATACTCAGATACATTACCATATATTAATTTTGAAAGAAAAAATCTAATTAGCTTGATGACTGTGTTGTATTTTATATTTCTTAATTTACCATCCTCAGAAAAGAAAAACTAGCTTTTTGGTCGCAACACATTACCATTTTGTGACAAGATATCATAATTATTTGAAAGTATTAGGTGAAAAAAGGGAGGTTTATAAGTTATATCCATTCTGACAAATTTAAAAATAATATATTTTAAAAATATTTTAAAGCATACTTCAATACACACCAAGTATTGTTTTAATCCTCTAATAGTATGGAAATTTTTCACTCTACTTTTTAACCAAATTAAAAATTTCATAATTATCTTCTCTCACTCAAATGGTTGTAAACTTATAAAAAGAAGCTGAAGTCTTATATAATTCATTTTAATAATCTCTTTTTATAGGTCATAGGTGACTGTGTTGATCTGGTATAATGATACTATTGCTATTAAAATAATCCATTGGTTGGCTAATTTGAACGTATACTAACTAATATTATCTGCATAGGCAGTTAAAATACATTTTCTGAGCTTGACTTTCAGACTTTATGACTTGGTAGGTTTGGGGTGGAGTTCAAGAGTTATTTCTAACACATTCCTAGGTGATGCTAATTGATGCAAGTCAGCAAATCACATAGTGAATGACTATAATGCTGTATTCCTTCCCTTGGAGTCCATGGTAATGTGGCCAAGAGACTCTAAACTCAAAATAAGATAATTATGGCACACCTTTCTGAAGTGTTACTGGAACAACCATTTGTAGAGAAATAGTTACATAAAAAATAATGTTATATATTAAGAAATAAAATGCAGAAATTGCGTGACATATTCTGAGAAAAATACAAGAGTTCGGAGCCTTTTCAGTTTTATAATTGCCTACTTTTCCCTAAGAAAGCTGTCACTTGATATGACTACCTAGCTACCTAGAGAGTTTGCACCCAAATATTTCCACCCAGATATTCTAAAATTAAGAACTTCTTAAGGGCAAGTACCTTTTGCCTAGTTTTGAATCCATGGTTATAGCATTGTGCCTGGCAACACCATAAGGTTTAAGGAAAGATTTCATTTTTTAAAAATCTCTGTCTTTTATAAGCAAAAAACAATGGGTAGAGAACCACATCATTGGGGCTGGGTGAAGTAAAAATCTATCCTACTGACTCATTTAGACCTAAAATGTAAAAACATTCAAAATATATGGAATAGATTTCTAGCTTATCCAGTGCCACATGGCTGTTTACTAATTAACTTGTGAACGGATGATTTTTATGTCTATCCCTGCATATTAAATTCTTTGTGTGGAGGGTCTGGGGCTCTGTTGGTTGAACAAATTTATAATGTGCTTCTGCATTAAGTAGCCTGTGTGGTTCAAAATTTAGGAAAAACTGCTATAAAGGTTTTTATTTTTTAGGCACAAGGCTACCTGGAGGACATGCCACCAAAAACCAGGTGGAGGTAAAGCACAATTCAGCTTACCTCAGGTTGATTTATATAAGTTTCGAATCTACAGGCCACTTGTGTTTATCCAAATAGCTAAATTTTTTCTAAAAAAAAAAAAAAAACTCGTGTAATATTAGTTACTGTATTCATCCTCTATTTCTATGCATGAAAACACATTGTCACACAAGCTAAGCCTTAATTAGACAGAAAATTAGAAGAGAATCACAGAAAAATTACAAAATATAAGTTTAAATACTTAACAAAAGCGAAGTTTAAGCTGTTATCTTTTATAATCCTTGAGGTTCTTCTGGATATTTTCTACCTTCCCATCTGTCCTAAATTGTACCTAACTGCTCTTTAGAACACTGGTGATAATTAACTTCTTAGCACTTCTTTGCAGCATAAAAGCCCAGCCTTCTCACTTCTGAGCCTTCTAAGGTGTCTTTGAGTTCCCTCAAAGAAAGTGTGTTTCCCACCATCCACTATGTATTAATTTTGTAATTAAAAATTTAACATAACAAGCAACTTTTGAAAAGAAGTATCCATGCTTTCCTCTTCCTAATTTATGAAGAGTGCTGACAAATATAGCAATGTCACAAATATCCATCAGGAAAGCCTATACAACTTAGTACGTGAATGGATGAAAAAACTACCATTTACTGAGTACCTACTTTTGCCTAGACATTGTGATTTAAATTCAATTTTTAGACTTTAGTCTGAATGAAATAATAGAAAATAATAAAATATTTGGACCCAAAACAAAATAGTTCCTTTGTTTTTGATAGTAGCTATTGATATCTAATTAAAAGAAAAGATTGGTCTTTGACAAAACAGGCCAATTGACAATGGACATAAAAGCAGATCAAAATGACGTGCCATTAGTTGGAAATTTGGTGGCTTTCCCCTTACATTTTGGCTTGGGATGAAGGCGATGTGTGAAGTTACTGCTTGATAGCTGCCCTGATTCCCGATTATTATCCTGGGATTTGAAGGGCTGCTACCTGTGAAGGTAGCTTGACATGCTGTGTGAAATGCTCTGTTTAAAATCTCTCTCTGGAGAATTTAAAACAGGGAAAACCCAAATGCCACTGTTTTTAGGCAGATCCTGGTGCTCCTTACGTCACACATTTATCCTCCAAAATGTACAAAATTCTGGCTGCAACATTTTTCTTTCTGCTCGGAAAGCAGCTGTAAAGATATTAATTGAGCTTCAGTTATAAATGGATTGCCAAAGGGGACAGAGCGGCTTGTGTGTCTCATCAGCATGCACTGTCTGATATAAATAATGAGACACGAACTCGGTAAATAGAAACTTTGTGATAAAAGTGAGATGTGATATTATGAAGTCCTGCCAGTTCCTTCTGGATCTATCGATTTTTAAAGCATTCTGCGAGTTGCTAAATCAATGACTGTCACAAAAATGTTGGTTAAAAGGGCCATATTACTGTGATCAACTACAAATTAGTCCTAAGGGTACACACAGAGGTAGTACAAATGTTAAGAAGAAAAACGTCACAGATATTATAAAATATAGCTGGAAAGATATGGCTGGCAGGTAAAAACATGTAGTCTTTTGAACCAGATGTGATGACTCATGTCTATCATTGCAGAACTTTGGTATGCCGAGGCAGGAGGATCTTCACAAGTCTGGTGACAGTTTGGGCTATGCAGTGGGTTCAAGGTCATCTTGGACCATGTAGAGAGACCCTGTCTCAAAACAAAACAAAACAAAACATCAAAAACAAACAAAAGAACGTGAAGATTTTTCTTCATACTCCATTCAAAATTCTTTAATATGATAGCTAAGAAGAACTGAAAATAATAAATTGTGTTGAGTAATTGTTTGCATCACTTAAATTATTCTTAAAACATAACTAAGACTTTTATAAATTTCTTGACACTCTCATTCTGTATGTTTTAAACCTGCTAATTTTTACTTTTAATTTTAATAAGCACCTAGCAAAATTATTGTATATAAAGAACCCCTTATCCAAAATGTTTGTTAACAGAATTAACTTCACATTTGCTTTGGACTTTCTATTACTTGCATAATGGAAGAGCTTGGAAAGGAGATCAAATCTAAATGTGAAATTTATTTAAGTTTGTCATATACTACATATACATAGATGGAAAATTGTTTAATTTATTTTATTTTTAACAGTCTTAAAGATTTTATTAAGTAGGCTTATGGGGGGACTTACTAATATTACATCTCTTTTTTGTCATAAAATTCTTATTTACCAAATTCCTGTCTCATTGTTTACATCAGAGAGGGCATACTGATGAAATCATACAATATTTTTAGTATACCTGGATTTTGACAAACAAATCACTTGAATTCAGGTAGAAAATTTTCTTTTGGGTATTATATTTACACTGAAAAATGTGTACTTTGAATTATAAATTTTGGGGTTAGGGGTACTCAACCTGACAGCTCAATATGATATCATGATTAAAAATTTAAAAGTCTAAAAAAAGACGGCACACATTGAATGCTGTTTTAAATAAAACTCAATTTTTAAAATGTTTATTTAAATGTGACCAGATTTTAGGGGTTGGTTAAAAAAATTTCCTATACCTACACATGAACAGATAACTCTTTTTTCACTTGCTGAATCAATATTCCAAAGTCACAGACTACCTCTGACCTTGAGTAATGGGTCACATGATCTCATTAGGACAACTTTACACACTTCTATAGCACCTACCCCTTCTCACCAGTAACAGGTCTCGGGGGCCCTCAGTGCTGCTTGGAGATAGGTGACTTAGGCAGTGGTCTTTGTAGGTCTCTCTCTTCATAGGTCATGAGCTCTGCAAGGACCAGCAAAGAGTGGGAAGAGAGAGTGGAAGACTTCAGACTCACTTAGAAAACCTTCATGATGTTGGCAGAACCTTAACTATGTTTGTAAATCTAATGCCTGGTCTTTCACATACTCTGATTTTATCAACATCTTAATTAGGGGAATATAGTTTCCAATATATCTTCCATCTTTGCAGGTATTCATGTACCAATGCCTCCTAGTGTGTTTCTTTCCGTACTATGCCTCCTCTTGTTTAATGTGACCACATTCTACTTCTTTGTATAAACTGTGAGTACTTTTTTTCCATAAATTTTTAAAGGTGACCCTGGGGGAAAAGAAAACACAATTTTACTATATATAGTAAAGCTTTATATAATATAACTTTAATAACCTAAAGAAAGATCATGGTATCTGAGAAACAAAGAATAAGGTAAGAAGAAAAAGATGAATCTGTTTTGCCTTTCTAATCCAGGCGTTCATTTTCCTTGAGCTGTGATCTGATTCCAAGACTAATGTCTAATAATGTCACTCATAATGCTGGCTATTTATAAGGATTAGATATGTGAATTTCTTAATTGTACTGCTATGTATATATCATCTGGATTGTTTATAAGTTGAATTCTCTGAACCTGAGGGAAAAATAAAACTGGGTTTTAATTGTGTCTATCCACTTAATGACTATGTACCCTAATGCAATTTATTTAGCTTCTTTGAATTGAATTTTCTAAAGATAAGACAACGATTTCTTATTATTAGATATGTCTAGAGTGCAAAATTGAGAAAAGGTAAAGAATCTGTAGAGTTTATAGCACAAAGATGGAGATAGAGGTCTACTTGTCCCTATCTCAACTAGAATGTGGAATTAAGACCAGGACATTGCTCTCAATCTCTTTCCAAGTTTGAAAACTGCTTGTATGATGTGAAAAAAAATTTAATTTAAAATGTAGCAATAACAGCAGTGTGTGTAAGTGTGCACTATATCTCTTCTCCTGCTCTTTTTTCATTTTGTTGGTGTTGTTTTATTTTTGTTTAAGTAACAGCACGGTTTTGAATCAGATGGCAAAGGACTAAGTGTCAGCTTTTACGATTATTGTTTGGGCCCTGATAGTAAGTGCTGATCTTCTATATCTTAGTCACCTGGGGTGCTTTAATAAATTGCCTGACTCTTCATAAGAGACTAAGAAATCCAATGCCCAGTGTCTTCTGAGAACCGTCTTGCAGGTTTGTAGAAAGTTCTCGGTGTGGAAAAAAGAGAGAGCAACACAATTTCTCATTTCCTCTCTTACTACAAGGGCGCCACCCAGTGATGCAGGCACCTCCCCACAGCTGTTAAGGGTTGTGTTTAAATGTTCCCCCAAAGCCTCATGTGGTCATGGGGGTGGGGTGGGCCTTTGGAAGGCAACTTAGTCTAGCGTTTGTGATAGGTTCATTGTCTAGCACTGGGACTGACACTGTGAGCACTGCAATGGGCCCAGGGACAGGTAGCAGACATACAGTATAAGGGAGGGAAGAAGCTTGCTCTTCCCTTTTGCCCTTTTGTGTCTTGTCCATTCACTCTTAGCCATGCCTCCCTATCTTGGAACCAGCTGAGTATGGGCTGAAACCTCCAAAAACTGTTAGATAAATAAAACCTTTTTTTAATCTTCATTTTGGTTGTCCATTATTTTGTCTCAGTAAGGAGAGAAAAGTAACCAAGACAACAGCCTCTCTTCCCATTACATTCCCAATGGGATTCAGGGTTTCGACCTAAGTATTCTGAGGGACATGTATTCTGTCCATAGCACCCTATTTGTGAGGTCGTGATTTTTCCCATCCAAATGAATGAATTTCCCTGAGTAAGATCAGTGAAGGATCTGGCAAGAAATGTTTTAAAGTAAAAAAAAAAATCTTCATTTTATGTTTTCTACTTTAAGTTGAATTTTCTGAAGCACACAGTAGTAAAACCAGTGGAAAGTCATTTTTGATGTGTGTCATAGAAAAATCCAGAGGAATTACTCTTAGCATGGAAACCCCTCCTAACTTCAAAGCCTCCCAAAGAAAAGGGACTTGTCCCCATCAAGTCACTGCCACACACATCACATCTGGCTATTGCTGCCATCTTTACTTATCACCTGATTTTGTTAATGCATGTTGCACAGGACCCTATGAATCCAGTTTTCTGCCAGCTGTGTTTGCCCTAAAGACAAGTTAGTTTTGTGGGCCCTGTATTCACTCCACCATGGCCTTGTCTCTTTGCCCATTTTTAGACCTAGGCTCTTACTCATCATCCTTTTGGACATGAAAGTAACTATCCCGATGCCTGATTATGGCTGTGACTTATGATTATTAATGTTCCCATGTTTGACCATTTTTCTTTTCCTAAGCTTCGGAAGGTCTTAACCCTGATGAATCTATATTGGACCTTCTAAGCATCTCCAAATAATTTTAAGTCACTCGTTATTTTCTAAATTAAATTTTCATGAGGTTTTGACATCACTGAGAAGACAAGCTCATGATGGCCTTTTTAAGAATAAAGAGCTTGGTGTGATGACACATACGTGCAATACTCTCTGGAGGCTCATGAAGGAGGATCATGAGTTCGAGACTGGCTTGGACTACATAGAGATGCCTTTTCTCAATCAAAACATCTTCATTGTTATTCTCTAATTAACTTAGAATGAAAGTAAGAAAAAAATAGAAGTAAAATAATTCAAAATGTAAACTTGCTCTATTAATTTTTAAAACTTCTAGAAGAAATAATATATATTCATAATTACAGGCACATATACAGTATTTAACAAAGGTTCCAGTGCAAGCCATTTTCTGTGATGTTATGGAAAAAAACCACAAATATGCTAGGTCACACTCAGCACAATTGAAGATATAGAATTCTAAATTATTATATTTGTATTATGGTTAAGTGTGTGTTTGAGTATTCCTTTGTCTGGTTTGAATACAGACTTTATCCCTTTGTATGTGAGTTGAGATAATCATGTCCAATTCTCAAAGGCTTGTTGCAAAGATTAAATATTTTATACCAGGCATTGTTCTTATTACTTGTATAGCTATTACAGTACTCATAATTATGATATGGACAAAGTGGTGAGCACACTTTACAAGCAATTGCTTACTCCTGGAGTTGAGAATTAGAGGAAAGAGTTGATAAGAAGGAGGGCTGTTCTTAAGAAGCTTTTAGCCTATAGAAGGAAAATCTGTATGCCCTGCAATTTATATATGAAAGCAAATGGTTTCCCTAGAGAAAGAGCAAAAAAAATGTATTTTCAGAGTCCAGAATAGGGGATGATTTAGTTTTAGAATTAACTAAACCATGAATATGATCAGATTGAGCTAGTGAGTATACTTGGGAATCATAGGAATTGTGTAAAGGAAGAAATAATTGGGAATATTAGAGTATTGAAAATAATTTTGTAAAGTTGTTATTTAAAATTCCTTCTTTCAGCTGAAACTTCTAGTACTACACTGAATGAGAGGCAAGAATGGACATCCTTGTATTATTCCTGATATTAGAGGAAATGCTTTCAGTATTTCCCCATGCACTATGATGTTGTCATATGTAACCTTTATTACTTTGTCATATGATCTTTCTTTACCTAATTTGTTCAGGACTTTTACCATGAAAGGATGTCTCATTTTATCAGACTTTGCATTTATTAAGAAGATCATGCATTTTAAATCTTTCATTCTGTTGATGTAGTGTATTATATGTATTGATTTGTTTTTGAATCCCTGCAAGGAAACTAGCTTGAATGTTTCTGATGTGCTGTTAAATTTGACATGGGTTATTTTTTTTTTAATTTGAAAGAGAATAAAACAGAAGGGGGCAGTACAGAGCAGATCAGAACAGGACAACATAGGCAACACAGTACATTAAGTCAACTGGACATCAACAGTATCTAACACCATATCTCTTACTCTGCTATAGTTGAGCATAGTTTCAAATACAATAATATCAAACATAACACAATAGTATAAAGCCATGCATAGAGTGAAAGAATTACAGGGCATTCTGAACCGAATAACAGAAAATGATCAATGGGTACTACAATATCTCATTTTGATAAAAAAGAAAAAAAATTGTTTGAACTATCACACATATTCAAATTCCAATAAGACACAATGTGATAGATAGAATAAATGGTAATAGAACAAAAAAAGCATGGTAGGACTTCTAAGAAGGATAATATTAAATCAGCAATAGCTGTCATAATGTTTTCTTCAAAACAGCTGTTCATATCATCACGTATGATATAGTCAAACAAAACAGGATAACACCATTCCAACTGATGATTTAAAACTTGGAAAGACTTCGAAGCTATGAGGTGGGGCCTCATGCTTACCATAAAGTCTTATATACTCTTATCAAATCTCATATTGGGGAGATTATATGGTATTTACCCTTGTGAGTTTGGTTTATTTCACTTAAGAGAATGGTCTCAAGTCGTGTCCATTTATTTATAAATATCTCGATGTGATCATTCTTTATAGCTGAGTAGTACTCCATTGTATAAAAATGCCACAA